>PVIW01006147.1:0-92489 GCA_004026585.1 Noctilio leporinus
TTTCATATGCCTCTGGGCCCTTTGTGTATCTTCCTCAGTGAGTTGTCTGTTCAGGTCCTTTGCCCATTTTTTAATTGGGCTGTCTGTCTCCCTGGTGTTGAGTCGCATTAGTTCTTTATATATTTTGGAGATCAGACCCTTGTCTGAGGTATCATTGGCAATTATGTTTTCCCATACAGTTGGTTCCCTTTGAATTTTGACTGCATATGAACCTAGCTAAATACTCATACCCTCCAAGGTAACACACATCCTTAATCACACCCTCAGCTGCAACTGAGCCAGTCTTAATAGGGATGTAGATATGATAAGACTGTTTTAAGAGGGGAGAAATGATTGACTAAAATATAGGTAATTTTGAAGGGTGCAAAGGGGTAGCAAAGATAGTTGGGATTTGAGAGAGAAAGCCAACTTTATCTCTTATATAGAAATGGGGAGGGGGAAAATAAGAACGCCTCAAGTGCGACTGAACAGTATAAGCCTATATATATATTTGCCGCATGTACCTCCCTGTCCACCCTCAATGAGCACTGATTGGTCAAGGTGAAGCCAGGACCCATGTGTTTTTAGCAGAAAAAAAGAATGTGTAGTCCCTAGTAGCACACCCACAAAAAAAAAAAAAAAAAATGTTTTAAGAGGCTGGGGAGGGGAAGAATACTTAGATTGAGGACTGGGAATGTTTTGTAGCAGGAGAGTGAGTAGACTTTAAAACAAGAGTAGGAGGAGGATGTTGGGTAGTTAGATGAATTGAGAGAAGAAAAGAGTAAAAATATGGGAATTAGGATACACTATGATATAAACAGTATTTACTTAAAATGCACTAATTGTGAAGGTTGAAAGTAACTTTTGAAAAGGATATGTTAGGGATTAATAGTTCACGTAGCTCTCAGTGTAACTCAAGTGGTTGAGATTAGCAGCGATCCATTTCCTGAGTCTGCCTCCTTTTCTTGATCAAGTCTCTGCAGTCTACAGTCTAGCTGTGTGGTCTTGGAGTGGCAGGGCCTATGGCTGTCATAGTCAGGGCTGATTCTGAGTGCCACTGGTAGGCTGAGCCTCGAGTAGCCTAGCTGAGTTTCCACACTGAGGGTGTTTTAGGGCCCTCCTTTCCCACACTGGTTCTGTGTGAAGAACTGCAGGTGCTTTTGTGGTGTTGATGGCTTCTCCTCCTCCTCCAGCTCCTTAAGGAGGTTTCCACCTGTGATGGGCACCTGGCTCCAAGGGAGGAGGGGTGTCTGCAGCTTCGTTTGCTTCAGTGATGGCTAGCCCTCCCCTCCCAGCTCCTGGAGTTGGTTTTTGCCACCTTTGATGGCCCCTGGTTCTGTAGGGAGCCCTGCAGAGATAGCATGCTGGTGCTGGTGATGGCTACCCCGCCCCCCCCACACACACACACACTCCAGCCCTTAGAGGAGGTTTTCACTGCCTGCAATGGGCATGCTGTTTGCAGCAGCAGCAAGTTCCCTGCATGCAGTTTTGAGTTGCGGTTTCCGTGGGAGCCTGCACAACCGGTGTGGGTGCACAGGGTTGGGTCTCCCTTCTTGCAGGGGCTCAGAGCTGCCCTCTCCCTGGGTGGTGCAGCGGCACAATTTTTGGTCCTCCCACTGCCCCAGCAAGTGCACTTCCCCGATCCCCCACTCCTGCTTCCCGCTGGCCTCTCCTCCTCCACCTCTGGCCCTAGGAGGTGCTTCCTCTCTCTCCCCTTTATGTTTTTAAAAATAAATAATCTTTCACCTTGGCTGGTGTGGCACAGTGGATAAGATTCTGGTTTGTGAACCCAAAGGTCACTAGTTCAATTCCAAGCGAGGGCACATAACCAGGTTGCAAGCCAGGTCTCCAGCCAGGTCCGTAGCTAGAGGCAGGTGAAAGGCAACCATACATCAATGTTTCCCCATTTCTTCCTCCTTCCCCGCTCTTCTCTAAAAATAATGAATAAAATCTTTTAAAAATGTAATCTTTTCATAAATAGAAAGATAGCTACAGATATACCAATCAATAGGGCATGTGTGAGTCTGTCCAAAAAATGTCCAACAATTGTTAATATAATAAGAATGGTTTGTGGGGCATTGATGTAAGCTGGCAGCTGAGCAGAGTGAAATGGAATGCGCATGTATGAACAATGATGATTTATTGTACTAGTGGGGACAGTAGACACCCTTGAGTGAGCATGTGTACTTTGTGGCTGTAGCATTCAAAACAACTGAATAGAACAAATCTGCATCAGATTTTGCATGATGCTTGAGCATTTCTCAATGGTGACTATTCAGATGATTCAGAAGGCCAGAGCTATGGGCAACTGATGACTGGGAGATCAGTGTGAGGTCCCAAGGTACCTACTTTGAAGGGGATGGAGGCATCATTGTTCTGTGTACAATGTTTCTTGTATCTTGTATCTTCTTCAATAAATGTTTCTATTTTTCATAGTATATGACTGGATACTTTTTGTACAGACCTTTATATACTATTAAATAAGCAAATTCAAAAATTATTGCTATTGTGGTGTGATTTTAAGATTTTTCTTACAGTTTTTCATTTATTTTTTACTTATTTACATATTTTTCAATATTAAAAAAATGCCCAGGAAACTCATACCCTCTTCTAGCCACTGGGTTATTTTCAGAGAAAGTGAAAATTAGTGATGATATTGAGAGTTACAAATGTTTGTGGTGTTTTTTAAATTTTTTATTTATTGTACAAATCAGCTAAGTAGAATTGATTACCCCCTCCTTTGCAACTTTTGTAATTATAATACATGATTTTGTTTATGTGTCACATATTTGCCTTTCTTCCAATGAAGGATAATAGGAGATAATTATCTTTATTACTATCAACTAGCATAGAGTTAGATATATGAGATATTTAATAAGTGCTGATTCAGTGAATAGACAAATGGATAGATGGATGAATGGCTGCCTATTGGATGGCTGGCTGACTAGCTGGCTAGCTAGATGGATGGACAGTTGTATGACTGAATGAGTAATAGCATAAATGAATTACTCACTAATGCATGGGAGTCCTTTATGGGGTGAGTAACTAACTGGTAATGTATATGGTATCCCAGAGTCTATGCGTTCACAACATTTCAGGTTTCATTTTTAGTTCTTTAATCTTTCCCAGATGGTCTCATTCAGCCAACCTCATAAAAACGGATGAAAAAAAAAATGAATGCTAATTTAATAACTTAGAAAAGGAAATATAACTGCTAAGCAGACAAGATTTGTACTCCCTTGATCGACTTATTTTCTTTGGAGAAAATCCTATGGGAAACTAAAATGGAAAGGCAAACTTGCTTACTAAATATAAAGCATTAGTACAAAGACTGTAGGTAAATTATCATAATGTCAAATCATGTTATGCCAGAGGAATAGTTCAGAGTTGGCACAGCCAAATTTGCTCTCTGTTAAAAAGTCATTTTCTAGGACAATCAATATTATTCTGATCAACTCCTCAAATTCTCAGTATCAAATGTCACTTAAGCACTAGTTTTCTTTAATATGTTGCTCTGATATTTATAAGTTATTTTTCTATCTAAAAAATAACATTCATTGCAATAAGTTTTAAAAATATGATAACTTACTTAAATGTTAAGAAAAGCAACAGAACATATGCATACTCAATATAGAATTTATCTTCAAAATGTCAGAAGAATTACTTAACAATGTTTTTCATGACATTGGGTATCAGACAATAAAGAATGGTAATCCATTATTGACATGGAGAATTTCAGGAATATTATGAAGGGAGAGAAAACCTAGGATGAGCTCAGCCACCTCCTTGAGGGAAGGAGAGAGAATTGAGACTCTAGAGAAGAAATTAAAATGTAAAGAGTTCAAAGGGCAAAAGTTAAAGACATAACAGCCCTGGCTGGTGGCACAGTGGATAAGGTGCTGGCCTGTGAACCCAAAGGTCCCTGGTTCAATTCCCAGCCAGGACATATAACCAGGTTGCAAACCAGCTCTCCAGCCAGGTCTGTGGCTGGAGGCAGATGAAAGGCGACCATACATTGATGTCTCTCTCCCTCTCTGCCCCTCTCCCTTTCCCTTTCTCTGGAAATAATAAATAAAATCTTTTTTAAAAAAGAAATAACAATTGTCTAATGAAACAGCTCTGGATGTATTCAGATTCTCCCACTGAAGTTTAAATAAGTACTGACCAGTGCATGAGCTGACAAAGAATCACCCAGAACAATTAGTAGGGACAGCTGTTGGAATCTTTTATTAAAAAATATTTTATTCATTATTTTCTAGAGAAAGGGGAAAATGGGGTAGAAAGAAAGGGAGAGAGACATCAGTGTATGGTTGTCTTTCACCTGCCTCCAGCTGGAGACCTGGCTTACAGCCTGGGTATGTGCTCTAACTGGGAATTGAACCAGCGACCTTGGGCTCCTAGGCTGGTGCTCAGTCTATTGAGCCTCACCAGACAGGGCTCAGCTGTTGGATTTTGAAGAGAACTAGAAGTAGTTTTTGGTTTTTGCACCCCCCTTCCCCCCAATAAATAGAGTGGAGAACCTAACAATTTATTGGACATCATGTGGGGCATGCAGAGTACTCAGAAAGGGTTTTGACTCAGTAGTAAGGAAAACAATTAGCATTGGAATAGATCAGCTCAGTTAACACCTAACAAAACTTAGAAGAAGCCCTGACCAGGTGGCTCAGTTTGCTGGTGCCTCATTCCATACACCAAAATGTTGCAGACTTGATTCCCAGTCAGTGTTCGTACCTAGGTTGCAGGTTTCATCCCAGGTCAGGGTGCATATAGGAGGCATCTGATTGATGTTTCTCTCTCAGGAAGATGTTTCTCTTTTTCTGTTTCTTTCATCCCCTACCCTCTCACATTAATAAACTAAACATATCCTTGGGTGAGGATGGAAAAAACATAAACTTAAAACTTGAAAAAGTTAAACTGCCTTCAAGTGACATAACTAAATCTCAAACCCAATTAAAGAATATTTAAAAGAATAGATAAATATGTAGCACTCAACAAATGCAAAGATAAATAATATCAAATTACATCATAGCAAGCTGGCTTACAATCAGTGATAAACAGTTTTAAAAACAGGTGAGGAGAAGATCATTATATACATACAGAAGAGAAAGATGAGAATGACAGAAAATTTTCTTTGGAAGAAAACACAATCCAGGAAATAGGAAAGCAATATTTTGAAAGAGTAATATGGGGAACCTCCTGTCAATCTAATACTCTATGCCCAATGAAAAGATCCTTCAAAAATCAAGATGACAAAGACTTTTTAATAAATTCAGGCCTTTTAGTGTAGAGGAATGGCAGTGACCTTATCCTTTTTCATTATTATTTTTTAATTGATTAATTGATTTGAGAGAGAGAGAAATGTTGACTTGTGCTCCACTTATTTTTTCCCTTAAATGTGTTTTGTTTATTTTGCTATTACAGTTGTCCCAATTTTCCCCACTTTGCCCCTCTCCACCCATTACCCCATTTCCTCCAGCAATGCCCCCCTTAGTTCATGTCCATGTGTCATGCATATAAATTCTTTGGCTTCTCCATTTCCTTTATTCTTCTTAATATCACCTTGTCTATCTGTAACCACCAATGTGTACATTTTTTTTTCTTGCACATCCAGACAATTCACCATTTAATTACTGCCTTCCGTCAGCTTCTCAAATCATATTAATACAAAGATTTCTTTTCATTATTTCAAAATGCCTATGTTAATTCATTTGTTTAAAGAATTACTCTTTTAAGTAATATGAATTGCAATATTACCAAACACATGCAAAAATGCATTTACACCCATTACATATTTTACACATATTTAAAGTACATACTGGATTTTGAAGAGTTACTACAAAAAAATTTAAATATGCCAATAGATTATATAATTATTACGTATTAAATGGTAGTATGTTAGATCTATTGTAGCAAATTAAGCAGTGTTTTTTCTGCCTTAATACTTACTTTACTCTGGAATGCTATTTTTGTGAAATAGATCACAAAAATGGTGTATTGCAGAACTCACATCTGTGAAAGTTTTCCTAGAGACAATGCCAAACCCATAGTAAAAATTGAATTTGGTTTTTGAGTCAGACCTTCCCCTCTCCGATAATACAACTCAACTTTATTTTAAGCTACTGGAACTACAACTTACTCATTTTGGAATTTTCCATCTTAAATAGTAAATTGATTTTTTTTTTTTTTTTTGGCTATGCACAGGTCTTACTTCTTTCAATACCCTCTGTTTTTCCCCTATATGTGTTTTACAAGTTGAAGCTTTCAGAAATAATGGCACTTGGAATGCTCATCTGGTCCCCAGAGTAGAAATTATTATGTCTACTAAGTTGAGGTAAAACATAAAATCCCTAGGATTTAAATAATTCTGTAGAATAGTATTCTAGCTATTTTTTGAACTTGTGGTTGACTTCCTATGTGATCCTAAACTAACCCCTGAACTATTTAAGAGCCTACTGAGGTAGAGATTAGGCATGTTCACTATGCTAAAGTTTACTATAGCATTAATTCCTTTTCCCAAGCATCCCCAGTTTGGGGGCCTTCGTAACTGGAAATGTGTGTTTCTACAATCTACTTGAAAGGACTCTCATCTAGTTTACATGCTAATATGACAATATATATTGCCTATGTATTTGAATCATATAGTTTAGTAGTTTGCAACTTCCATCCAAATTGGTCTTCATTCTCAGCATTTTTTCTAACCTAAATATTGACTGATTTCACAATACACCAATGACCAGCTGGTTGCTATTTAAAACATAAATTGCTAACAAAATCTATATATTACACATCCAGATATAAGCACATATTTTGTAACAGTAAATAAGAAAGATAGCATGTATTCTATGTAATATATATCCACATTTTCTTACTTTTTTCTTCTTCCTTAACTGCATTCAATTTTCCTGAGTTATTGCAAGTAACATGATTTCCCCATATTGTGAAATAATTCCAATCTAAGAAAATTTAACCTGCAGTAATGCACATACAAGTAATATACTAAATTATACCTTATTTAGTAAAATATGTTTATAAAAGATTATTTTAAAGCATTCATAAGATAAAGTTGATTCTTATCCATTCAGCTACCCTATGTCTTTTGATTGGTGCACTTAATCCATTTACCTTTAAGGTTATTATCGATAGGTACTTATTCATGATCTATTTTTCCCTTTGTACCTGTGTTCCTGTCTTTCTCTTTGTTTCTTCATCTTCTTAAAGCAGACTATTTAGTATCTCTTGCAATGCTGGTTTGGTAGAGATGTATTCTTTTAGAATTCTTTTGTCTGGGAAACTCCTTATTTCAGCTCCCATTTTGAATGACAGCCTTGCTGGGTAGAGTATTCTTGGTTGCAGGCCTTTGTTTTTCATTGCTTGGGCTTTTTTTTTTAAATTTCCATTCCCTTCTGGCTTGTTGTGTTTCTATTGAGAAATCAGCTGATAACCTTATGGGAGCCCCCTTGTATGTTATTAGCTATTTCTCTCTTGCTGCTTTTAGGTTTCTCTCCTTGTCTTTGAAATTGGCCATTTTCATGATGATGTGTCTTGGAGTGGGCCTGTTTGGGTCTATCTTCCTTGGGACCCTCTGTACTTCCTGAGTTTGCATGACATTTTCTGTCCTCAAGTTAGGGAAGTTTTCTGTCATTACTTTTTCAAACAGGTTTTTTTATCCTTTGCTCCTCCTTTTTTCTTTCTGGTATCCCTATGATACGGATATTATTATATTTCATGTTGTCCTGCAGCTCTTTTAAAACCTCTTCATTCTTTTTCAGTCTTTTTCAGAATTTTTTTCTACATTGACCTCCAGCTTGATGATCCAATCCTCTATTTTCTCTAGCCTGCTTTTGATTCCTTTTACTGGGCTCTTCAATTCAGAAATGGTATTCTTCATTTCCTCCTGGCTCTTATTGATGGTTTCTATGTCTTTTTTAATGCTGGTGTAGTTCTCAGTAAGTTTCTTGTAGCTTCCCTGGAGTCCTTTGTAGTTCTCCTGGAGTTGTTTGTAGTTTTTTTTAACTTGCTGAGCTCATTGAGCTTCTCTATCATCATCATTTTTTTTTTTTTTTTAAAGATTTTATTTCATTATTTTTTAGGAAGAGGGGAAGGAAGAGAGGCAGAGAGGGAGAGAGACATCAATGCATGGTTGCTTTTTCACCTGCCTCCAGCCACAGATCTGACTGGAGACCTGGCTTGCAACCTGATTATGTGTCCTGGCTGGGGAATCGAATCAGCGACCTTTGAGTTTGCAGGCCGGCACCTTACCCACTGTGCTACCAGCCAGGGCTATCATCATTATTTTTAATTCCGTGTCTGATAGTGTGCTTGGCTCTATTTCATTTTGCACTCTTCCTGGGGATTCCTCCTTTCCTTTCACTGAGGGTTTATTTCTTTGACTTCCCATTTTAAGCGACTTGTTTGTTTCTGCTTCTTGGATTGGTCTGCTTTGACTTACAGTCGTAGTGGTGTGGCCTTCTGTGATGTAGAGGTGCATGGTTTTTACTTCCTGGATCTGTGCTTGGTGACATCAGCTCATGTCTCTGGGCCTAATCAGCAAGTTAGAGATACCAGAGATCCACTGTCTGTGTCTCCTTTAGTTGTTAGTCCAATCAGTCTTTGATCAGTGGTCAGTTTTAGGCACCTCTGGGCAGGGCAGATGAATTCAGTTGTTAATCTAATCAACCTGTGGTCTGAGGTCAGGTTTAGGCACTGCTGGGTGGGGCGGATTAATTCCTATGGGTGGGAAGCTGTAGCTTTTCAGGCTTCTGCCCTTTGGAGAAGTGTGTTCCACTTATTTATGCACTCATTGGTTGATTCTTGTATGTGGCCTGACCAGAGAGCAAACCCACAGCCTTGGTATGGTGGGATGATACTGTAACCAACTGAGCTACCTGGATAGCACTAAGTTTTTCAGAAATACAAAAGCTTAAGTAATTCATGAGCACCAGATATTCAGAACAAGAAAATATTTAAAAAATTCCTTTGGAGATAAGGATAATGATGTCAGTTTAAAATCTGGATCTACAAAAAGGACTGGAGAGCACTAGAAATGGTACATGTATGAGTAAACACAAAATGTTTGTGTTTTAGAAATTGCCTTTAGTTTCATTTTCTGCACATATCTGTAAATGTTAGGCCCAAAACCATAAAATGCTAGAAAAAAACATAGGTAACAAAATCTTGATGTTGCTCATAGCAATTTTTTATCAGATATATCCCCCGGTAAGGGAAATAAAATTAAAAATATACAAATGGGACTATAAAATGTTTCTGCACAGCAAAGGAAATCATCAACAAAATAAAAAGACAACCCACAGAATGAGAAAACATATTCACTGATACATCTGATAAGGGGTAAATATCCAAAATTTAGAAAGAACTTACAAAACTCAACATTTACATTTTGGTAGAAAAAAAGTATAATTTTTTTTGTTTGCAAATGATATGATAGCTTACATAGAACATCTTTGGAATTTACAAAAAATTTCCTAACCAATAAGTAAGGATAGTTGTGTTGAAAGTTTCAAGGTCAATTCAATATAAAAAATTTGAATTGGAGGAAGAGGCAAGGGAGGGGAGCAGTTTAGACAAGAACCTAGTATAAAGGAACCATGGACATGGACAACAGGTGGGATTGACTTTGGGGGGAGTGGGGGGTGGGGAGAGGGACAGAGGGGAGCAAAAAGGAGATGGATATAATACAACAACAATAAATTTTAAAAAATTTGAATTGTATTTTTATATACTAGCAATAATCAGATATTTAAATTTTAAAAATATAATTTATAAAGCATCAAAAAGGAAATATTTAGAAATTAAAATTGACAAGCTGTATTTACAATTTATACAATGAAACGTAGAAGACATTACTAGGAGAATTAAAAGAAACACAATTATTGGAAAGTTATAGTATGTTTCTGGGTAAGAAACTGTAATAGCACTGCAATGTCAAGTCTCATAGAATAGATTCAAGGTAAGTTCAACAAAATAATAGCAGGCTTTATTGTATATTTTAAATTTGTATGGAATTTCAAATGACCTTAGACTAGCCAAAACAACTTGGAATAAAGAAAAAAATATATAGAAAATATACACTATCTAATTTCAAGACATTATTATGGAAATAGAGTAATAAATTTAGCTAAGTATTGGCAAAAATAGTTAAATAGGTTAATAAATAAATAAAATAATCAGAAATAGACTCATACCTAAATGGTCAATGAGTTTTGACAAATATGCTGTTAATTTTATAAAAAAGAAGAGTTTCAATAGGTAATAAATATAAGATACAGTAATTGAGCAACAATTAAAAATAAAATTTGAAGCCCTGGCTGGTAGCACAGTGGTTAAGGCGCCGGCCTGCGAACCCAAAGGTCGCAGGTTTGATTCCCCAGCCAGGGCACATAACCAGGTTGCAAACCAGGTCTCCAGTTAGGTCTGTGGCTGGAGGCAGGTGAAATGCAACCTTACACTGATGTCTATCTCCCTCTCTGCCTCTCTCCCATTCCCTCTTTCTAAAAATAATGAAATAAATTAAAAAATAATAATAAAATAAAATAAAATAGAATTTGTTCTATAACTTGCACCATATGCAAAAACTTAAAATAAATCAGAGATCTAAATTTTAAACCTAAAATTCAGTTGGAAATATATGAGAAAATTTTGATGACTTTGGGTTAGGCAAATATTTTTTTTAGATATGACCTGAAAATATAACCCAAAAAGACAAATTGATGGATTAGACTTCACCAAAATTAAGGATTTCTGATCCTCAAAATTATGTTTAAGATAATAAAAATAAGAGCCACAGAATGGGAAAACAAACAACAGAAACCAAGTACTTGCAAATAACATTTTAGTGAACTATCAAGAATACTTAAAGAAGTCTGCAAAGTTAGTAAGAAAGTAGGCAGTATACAAGAAATGTGTAAAATATTCAAACACCTTGCTAACAAGATGCTCAATAAATCCAGTGATCATGGAAGTACAATTATATCCACCTATCAATATGTCCCATAAAATACTGGTTAAATGTAAAATGGAATAGCCCCCTTGGAAAACAGTTTGATATTTTCTTAAAAAGTTAAATATATACCAATGAATACATTGAATACCTATGAATACCAATGAATACCCACCATTTTGTCCTAGGAATTGATCTAAGAGAAATGAAAACCTGTATTCATAGAAACTTCTATATGAACATGCATAATAGGTTAAAAATATATTAGCTAGAAAACTTGAAATGACTTGAAAATTATTGAATAGGTAAATAAATTTTGGAACATGATTAAGCAATACAAAGGAACAAACCAATGGTATATATATATATATATGCACAACTTTGATGGATCTCAGATAGAATGAATGAAATATTTTAGACCAAAATAAGTACATTTTGTATGGTTTCACTTATATAACATTTTTTTTCACATTGCAAAATAATTTACAATACCATAAAACAGATGATTGGTTGCTTGAGGACAGGGCAAAGGAAGGAAATTACAAGAGTACACAAGGAAACTTTTGGGAATGATGGGTAGGGTCATAACTCTGAGAATCATGATGATTTCATGAACATATAAATATTTAAAAATTACTGAATTGCACATTTAAAACTTGGGTAATTTGTTATATGTTCCTTACAACTCAATAAGAATGTTAAAACATGACACAGGCCCTGGCTGATAGCTCAGTGGATAGGCACCAACCTGTGATCCCAAGGGTTGGTTGCTGGTTCGATTCCCAGCCAGGGCACATAACCAGATTGCAAGCCAGGTCTCCAGCCAGGTCCCTAGCTGGAGGCAGGTGAAAGGCAACCATACATTGATGTTTCTCTCCCTCTCTGCCTCCTTCCTTTTCTCTCTCTCTGGAAATGATAAGTAAAAAATTAAAAAAAAAAAACAAAAACAAACATGACACAGGGAGTGGCCCCATTATTTTCTAATTATAATACATATACTCTAGTGGTATTTTTATAAAGAAGTATATTAAAATTAAAAACTTACAAGAATCAGGGAAGACATTATCATTCAATTCACTGCATAGAATATAACGATCAATACTGGGCAAGTTTCAAAAATCATTACAAAACTTCTGCTTATATGAAACTCTTCCTTCATGGCACATAGAAACCTAGGCTAAGATGCTGGGTCAGGAGACCAGCGTGAGTAGAGATCCCAATTATGCAGTTGGTTCCAGATGTAGCTATGGTAAAGCAGCCAGCACTAACTGACCCTGCAATTGATTGCAGCCACATAAATAAACCTATGCAAGATCAACTGAGCCCAGCCTATACACAAAGTGATTAGTGCTCCTTACTTTTCATATGGGCTGGGCTGAGCTGATCTTGGATGAAATTGTTGATACACACTACCTTGGGATCGATAAGTTATCATTATACACTCAAGATGTGTTAATAGATAGTAAATGCTAACTGATTTATATGTATATGGCACAGTTAAACATGCAGACATGGAGAATATAAGATTGACTGTGAGACTTTAAGGATAGTATAAAAAGATCTAATGCTCATTTAATTGAAATTCCAGAGAAAAACAATAGAGAAAAGATAACATTTAAAGAGATACTATTTGTAATGGGTTAAATGGTGCCCCTGGCCCCAAAGATTGGTTTACTCAGAACCTCAAATGTAACTTCATTTGGAATAGGGTCTTTGGAGATGTAACCAAGATAAGGATCTTGAGAAAGATCATCCTGGGTGAGAAATAATCTGATGATGGCTTTCCTATGATAGTCACAAGACATGAAGATAGAGAAGGCCAGCAGAAACAGAAACAGAAATTGGAGCAAAGCATTAATAAGCCACAGAACACCCAGAATTGCTGGGTGCCACCCAGCTGGGGTGGGAACATTCAATAAATTTTCCCCCTGAGCCTTCAGAAGGAACCAAACTGTTGACATGCTGAGTTCAGACCTCTGGCTTTCAGAAGAGAATACAATTCTGTTATTTTTAAACCACTGCATTGGTGGTAATTTGTTATGGCATCCATAGAAAACAATTATAATTGTTAAGACACTTTTTAAATTAATGAAGACTATGAGTTCACAGATTCAAAATTATAACAAATATACAGTGAGAAGGAAAATTATACATAGACAAACCTTAGTTAAAGTCATTATCAAAGATAAGAGAATGTAATGAAAAGTCAATCTCCTAGGCATCCACTCTTCCCCTGGAGACAACTTTTCTAATCATTTGTGTTCATGTATGTACAGACATAATTCATAGGTGTTGTGAGCTGTGCTCTAGAATGCTGTAATAAAGTGAGCATCTTGATAAGGCGAGACATAATCTTTCTTCTGGTGGAGAAGTCTGGCCTCAATTTGTAAAAACACATCTGTAAAGCAAAATAAAACAAGACATGCCTACATCCTGTCATGATTTTCTATTTTGTACTATTATATCTTAAAAGATGGATTTCAATATTGTTTAATTTTGAAAGTTGTAAGTGTCCAATAGAATGAGGAGTGTCTTAGTCCTAAAATTTCCAATGGGCCAAGAACAGACATTCATCTTTTTTTTCTTCTTCTTTTTTTGAATCTTGTTTGTTTAATTATCTGGTTAATTTAATTATCTTATCCGGTTACGTGGTTACCTTTGTCCAACTGTCCTTTATCAACCTAAAATTCCCTAGTTGATTTATTAGTTTAAGGGGTGACAAAATAGCAATCCTCAGACATCTAACCAAAGATGACTTTGATTTGGCTGGCATTGAGCTTTTTGTCTGTTTTATTTTAAATTAAACTGAAGATCCACTGGGCTAGTCTCAGATTCTCTGGTTGTTTTACAAGCCCCTATTGCCTAATTGAAAGATTAAACGTATCTGCTTGGCCTCTTCTAAGCATTTAATTTTCATCTAAATTTCTCTTATTATAAAATTTCAATATCTCATTACTAGTTGATGAATAGAATAATTATACACTGTTACGAAGGATATTGGATGGCACTTTTATAAAATATGCCCATGTTCTTGATAGGTTTGCTGGGAAAAAAGTTGTGTGCTGCCCCATGTTATAAAAATATTTAACTAATAATATATAATAAAATGTCTGGGAGAAGCATTACCAAATGCTAGTAATCTTTATTTCTGGGGAAAAATATAAATATCCCAATTTATTTTTGGCTCATGTAAATTTTCATATTTTTATATAATGAAGATGTATTAGTAATAAGAGTTAACCATTGAAAAAACTGGGGGAGAGGGAAGTAGCCATTTTTCTAGGAAACTCTGAAACTTTTTAATTTTTATTCAATTACTGATTGTTTTTTACTGTTAAGAAACAGTAAAATGACACATTGATAATTAAAACAATTTTAAAAGAACTAAATTTAGCAAACTAAAATACAATACTACCTTTATTCTGGAAGGTCAACACATTGACTCAATTTTTCCTTTCCAATCGATTTCAAATGAAAATTTGAGCATCATAAGACATCTAATCTACCTCTTGTTTCTCTGGATTTTTATTTAAAAAAGTATAATTCTGTGTAGTAGATAAAGGAGTTTTGAAATGATTCCAATAACATGTATATATACATATATATTGCAATTTGTATTTACTTTTTAATCATTGTCACAGTTCCAAAGTTTGGAGACCGTATTTTATTTTTCTGCTCTCCCACACATGTACACATATTAATAATTAATATATAAGTGAGGTTTACCCATGCAATATATATTAAATTGATGTAACATGTAGGTAGCTGAGTTGAAACATAAATTTTGTTCCCTTTATTCTTTGTATATATAAAACATTCACATTTGTATCCAATAAAGCAAGACATATTTAATTATGTGAACATTTCTTTTCCTTCTCCCTAGCCCTTTCTGTCTGGACATTTAATTTCTTCTTCATTCGAAGACCTCATACTCACCACAAGTCATCAGTATTTTGAGTTGAGTTGTCTTAGAAATACCTGAGAAGCTCATATTTATTAAAAGTACAATCTGGTTATTGAAACCTACGTATGTCCAGTGATCGATGGTTACATTAAATCACCTCTGTCACATAAAAAGAAATATCTTTGGTCTATGTCTTGGTTCCTGGCATAGAATTCCTAAAATCTTTGGAATTACCTGAGTGATGGGGTGAGGGGAGTGTCTTTTGTTATTCACAATAAACCCCTTTCAACCACACCTGAGTTTATGCCAATACGATCACTTGTAGGATGGGGAAAACCCATTTGATCAGAGGGTTAGACATTTTAGCCCCACTTCCTGACCATTGGGAAAGGGGAGGAAGTCTGGGGACTGAATTAAGAACAAATAACCAATGATTTAGTCAATCAGGCCTACTTAATAAAACCTCCATAAAAAGTCCAAATCAATAGAGTTCAGTGACCCTCAAGACTGGCAAACAGGTCTGGGTGCTAAGAGGCTGCCATAGAGTGCATGGAAGCACCATGTAATTTCTGAATACCTTATCCCATGTATCTTTCCATTTGGCTGTTGTATCCTTTAAAATAAATTGAACCCTGATGCACTACTGGTGGGAGTGCAGACTGGTGCAGCCACTATGGAATACAGTATGGAATTTCTTAAAAAAATTAAGGATAGAACTGCCTTATGACCCAGTGATTCCACTGCTAGGTTTATACCCAAAGAATCCTGAGACACCAATTCAGAAGAGCCTGCACATCTCTATGTTCATAGCAGCGCTATTTACGCTAGCCAACTGCTGGAAACAACTGAAGTGCCCTTCAGTGAATGAATGGATCAAAAAACTTGTACATTTATACAACGGAGTTCTGTGCCTCAGAAAGAAAGAAGGAACTTCTACCGTTTGCTACAGCATGGATGGAACTGGAGAATGTCATGCTTACTGAAATAAGCCAGGCAGCAAAAGTTACATACCATATGTCCTCACTTAATACAGGAGACTAATGAATAAAATGTACAGATGAGCAGAAAGAAACAAAAGACATGGAAAAAAAAAAAAAAAAAGAGGAGCAGAATGATGTTGACTAGGGGGGAGCAGGGAAGAGGGGGGTGGGGGGAAGGGATCAGATGAGGAGTAAGCAGGGAGGACCCAGGGACGTGGACAAGAAGCCGGGGATTGACTCAGGGAGTGGGATCAGGGGAGAGCAAAGGGGGAAAAATGAAACAATGGTAATACAACAAAAATAAGTAAAATTAACTCAAAAATAAATTAATAAATTGGTAATCTTAAATTTTGTGAACTATTGGAGCAAATTATTGACTCTTAGGAGGGAGTGATGGCAACCCCTGGTGTATAAGGAATTGGTCAGAAGTACAGGAGAGGCAGACTTGAGATTTGCATCAGAAGAGGACACAGTCTTGTGGACTGAGCCCTTAACCAGTGGAGTCTGTGCTGATCCTGAGTTGTTAATATCAGTGTATAAGTACAGAACAAATGTTCTCCTTTTAATCTCTTACAGCTGGCAAGAAAGAACTGCCCTAATATATAGTTCTTAAAATTTTACCTACCCTTTTATACTAATTTGATTCATGCTGGGTTTGACCTTCTATGATTTGTTCATAGCTTGGGCATTTTATTGTTCAAAGGGCTAAGCTATAAATTGCTATTATATGCCTGACAAATTCATCATTTGATAAAGGGAAAATGCCTTGAACAAAAATCTTGAAATAATTGATACTCTACAGTCTTCTATTCTACATCTACTTCACTAGGTAAGTACCAGACCCAAGAAGGGAGAAGCCATCAATATGTTTTCTCAAATAAATGAAGCTACATAATAGTTCTAATGGTACCACAAAGAGTAATTGAGATTTAGTAGCACATTATGGTTTGAACTTTTATTGACTTTCTCCAATATAAACCAGCAGAGATATTTTTTTCATAATGTTCAAATGTGCTTTATTATTTTTACTTTCAGTTTTACTCTGGACACTGATTGTGGTTGTGGTAGTACAGGCAATATGTTGGCAGCCTTTGTGCTATTGTAACTATTGTATTTTAGCTTTAATCAATAAACCTATGATCTGTAACTTTTCTATATAAAACCTGAAAGAATTTTATTCTTCTTATTTGAAAATCCTAGTAGCCTTCTGTCTTATTTGTACAATATTGGCAGACGTCATTCTCTTCCTGGAACCATGGACATCTATAAATTACAGTAAGCACAGGGTATGCACTGGGTTATGCTGAGAACAGGGGTGTTTCATAGGGAACTGAAGAGATTTTGTTCAGAAAACTAGGTTGAACGTTCGTCTTAAAAGAAGCAATGAAAACGTCCCTAAAGATATAAATGTATTTATCGATATAATCTCTGGAATTCTCACTTTCACTGCTTTATTTTATTGCATTTTTGTTTTGTAATTCAATGCTGAAGTGCTAGATCCTTGTCAGGACAAAACTTTCAGCACCTTGTCTTCTCTTTTCCTTTTGGTTTAAGAGGCCTATTAAAAATGCAAGTGGTCAAAAAGATGAGAGAGTGCTGTCTCACTTTGAACCGTTACTTAACCATATAATTGCACTGTCATTTTGCTAAAATTTCTTTTGTTTCTTAATTTAGTTTTCCTCAGCTGCAAAATAAAATTTATAGACACTTCAAAGAATGTTAAAAAGCCAGTATTAAGAAAATGTCAAGCTCAAATGCTCAATTGACTTTGATTAAGACTAATTTATTTTAGGTTAGTTAGATTTTGTTAAAGGTATTGGAAAAATCGATCTCTGCATTATCAACTATATCAATCACCTATTGATTTGAGGAATTCGAGTGGTTCATCCTCTGAAGCCTTTTATCCTTGCTTTACATAAAGCAATCTTTTAGTTCATTCAAAATGCAAATTTTGCATTTTGATTTTTAAAATGTTTTAAAATTTATTTTTAGAGAGAAGAGAAGGGAAGGAGAAAGAGAGGGAGAGAGAAACTGATGTATGGTTGCTTCTCACATGCCCCTAACTGAGGACCTGGCCTGCAACCCAGGCATGTGACTTGACTGGGAATCAAACTGGCAGCCCTTTGGTTCGAAGGCCAGGACTCAATCTGCTGAACCGCACCAATCAGGGAAAATTTTGCCCTTTAAATGATGAAGTTTGCAAGGCTAACAGCTGGGAGTTTCTTGTTCATTATTGCTATTTGAAGTCTATTAATTGTGCCTAACACATAGCTGACACCCCAAACAATCTTTATTCAAAGAAATTATTGAATAGTTTTTGCTTACTTCCCAAAGCCCTTCTCTATCTTGCTGTCTCTATCTCTTTCTCTCCCACTCCCATTCAAATTAGGCATTCATCATAAGTACGTTGTTAGCTCTCTGTAAGGCTTCAATGGCACATGCCATGCTTCTATTACATTATCATCTTAGAGAAGTTGGACTTCTTCATTGTTGCTGTGTTGAGCGCATGACACACATTCAAAACACAGCTATTGAATTAATGGAAAGGTTAATTAAAGAATAATTCACTTGTTATTAAAATTTCAGAATTTAAGGAAGCTCAGGCACTAAATTTAAAAAATAATGATACAAGTTTGGCAATAACTAGAAATAGGGGGAATGATTATTCCTTCTATCCACCTATCTGTTCATCCATCCATCTGTCTAACCACCAGCAAGCAGTAAGAACCTGTTTATGACATTAGGACTGAGTTTTGGAAGATACAACATAAGAAATAGTTCCTTTCCTCAAACAGTTTATACTACAAATAAATATAAATAGAAGCACATCATTTATCTAGAATGGTGAGGATCGAAAACCCTTCTTAGGTAAGTGTAAGGCTGTCACATTAGGTTTGTTCTTTAGCCTATGAGTCCCTTTGTAATAAAATTCTCCTAATTGCAGTTATTTGAAATGATAACAGAACTGACTATAAAGTAAGATCAGTTTAAGCAGCAATGAGAGCTCCTGTATTCATTGCTTGTATTAAAAAAACAAACAAACAAACAAAAAAACACATCTAGGATTGAATACTATTACTAAGAAAATGTGATTAGAGAGAAATAATTTACCAAATTTCTATATTAGTGAATTTCTATATTAATTCTCCTTCAGAGAAATGTGTGTGTGGGGTCAGCTCTGACTCCAAATCCAAATGTTATTTTGCTGTCAGAATATGATAGTCACCAGTGTTGGGTGTTTCCTCCAGGAACAAATTATTTCTGGCAATAAAAGCCCATCTGTTTATCTAATTTGTGGATGTGCTCTGATTACATTATCATTTGCACAACTTGTCTTGAAATGATCTCCCTCAGATGACAAATATCATAGACACTGCATGGTACCATTTCTCTACATAGCCATTGGAAGAGACAAACATTTCTAGCTTGGAGAAAGAACTGGCTTTTTGAACTGATAAACAATTTATTCTACAAATATCAGGTGCCAATTCTGTCTGAAATTCTGTGCTAGGTAACCAGCAGAGTTCAAAGGTAAAAGATACAGTCTGCAATCTTATGAAGAGTAAAGTTTGGGAATTAACGTAGTTTACTGAGAAATATGCACTCATTCAATTGTTTTTTTAAAAGAGACATTATCTTTGAAAGAAAATTAAATAAATTAAAGGTTTGAGGTGAAAAGAAAACAGCATGTAACCCTTTCTAGTAATACAACACTAAGGAATCAGTTCCACGGGGTTTTAAAAAATGCTGAATACCTCAAAGATGTATGTATATTGTACAGAATAGTAAAAATCTGAAACTATACTAAATGATCAATAGGTCTATACAATGGAGACATTTGAACTTATGATAATAAAGGCTGCAGTAACACAGAAAAATATTGTTAGATTTAACAAAAGGTGAATATATATATATATATATATATATATATATATGTGTGTGTGTGTGTGTGTGTGTGTATACACACACACACACACATACACATATATACACATATATGGCCTGCAACCCAGGCATGTGCTCTGACTGGGAATATGTATACATATATACATATATCTGTATGTATGTATGTATGTATGTGTGTGTGTGTGAAAAAGTCATGTTGTTCTTAAGTGTTCTGTGATTTATTCTTTTTTTCTTCTGTGTTTTGTATAATGGAAAATAAAAAAAAAATTGCTTCATATGAATTTAGGCTTGATCTATTTGTATTAAATTTTCTCTAATCTGGGACCAAGTGTCTCCACACTTGCAGAAATGTACGAAAACAAAATGATTAAATAATTATAGATTGAATTTTCTTGCAGAGTCCCTCAAATAAGAAAATAATATCTTAAGAATGCTTTTATTGTACTACACATTTTCAGAAATTTGTGCCATTATTACTTTTTTTCCATACCTTTTTCCTTGACAATGGACTTTATCCTCACTTTACAGCCAGAAAGCTCTGAGTTAGAGGGTTTAAATGACATACTCCAAATAAAAAAAAAAAAAAAAAAAAATGTAGTCAATGTCAGACCTGAGCCTCAAATCCCCACTTTTTAACTCTGGGTCAAAGATGTTTTTTGTGCATATATTGTTTTACTTTATAAGAATTGCCTCTGACTTCAATTGTTAATTGGGGGAGGGGGGGGAGAAGCTTTTTAAAAAAATATTGTTATTTCTTTTAAAATCTTATTTGTTTATTTTTAGAAATAATAGAAGGGAGGGAGAAAGAGACACAGAGAAACATCAACGTGTAATTGCCTCTCCCATGCCCCCAACACCTGACTCACAACCCAGGCATGTGCCCTGACTGGGAATCAAACCTGTGACCCTTTGTTCATGGGCCAGCACTCAATCCACTGCCAGCACTCAATCTACACCAGCCAGGGCAGAAAAAAAATGTTTTTAAAATTAGTTTGCAAGTGTGCTATTTATCTCCAGTTATATACATAAAAGTTGCTTTGACTTTAAATAAAATAAAAAATATTTCCTGCTTCATTTAAAATAATACATCTGATGTTCAACACAAACTAAAATATGTCTGGAGAATAATTCTAGGTTTCAAATTCCTCCAATTTTTCCTTCTATGTCTATAACTTTTAATGGTTTTTTTTCTGTTATTTTACAAAAATTAGCATCAATATGAGAAAGACGCTGGAGGATAAAAAAGTAAAGGTAAGTGAATGTTTTCATGACTGACAAAGTCTAGTCTTATATAAGGCATATATGAGATCACACCAACTTCCCTCCAACCCTCAAAACAAATGATTGTTTAATAAACTTATATAAGGCATATATTTTAGGGCTTGCAATTAGTTTTGTGTGTACATCATTTTTGCTCATACTGCAGAGGATAAAAAGAGCCAGTTAATTTTACATAATAGAAGGAGTATAACTAACTATAATTAAGAATAGTTGTTTAGTGACCAATGAGTAGCTAATTTTCTGACTGAATTTCCAGAGATATTTTCAGAGCAGTGCCTATCAAACCTTTCCAGGCAAAAGGTCTGAATATCACATATAGCTATAGAAAAATATGTGAACATTAGTAAAATATCTTGTTCAATATTTAATAAAATATTAATGTTGCTGAGTACTGATGGAACCAATTGTATGAAAGCTGCCACCAGAGCCAAGCCTTTTGTCTTTGGTATACCCTCTAATGTCTCTTCATTACTATTCTTATCCTCTATTTCTTAACCCTCCTTATATGAACAGAGAGAAAATTGAAGTTATCATTTTTCTCAAATGCAAAACCTCTCTCAGACAACCACATATCTGCCTATATTATTTTTGCTTTGCAATACTCTTCTCCATTCTCATCCATTGTCCCCTTGCTCTCCAAAGGCAATCTACCCTTCTTTACCTAAGACATGTGGCTCCACTTCATAAGGGTTGCTTTAGACCTCTTTCTCTCTTCAATTTCTAAACGTTGTGTAAAGTTGTCCTTCCCTAAGCCTTAGTGCTTTTCCAAAACCCAAATCCCTTCTGTGCTCTTTTACCTAAACTTGTCAAAAGAGTGCTTATTCTCATTATCACTCACCTCACCTCATATTCACTCTCTAATCCAATGAATTCCAGCTTTTTGCCATGACTGTACCAAGGTTATTTCTTATTAAAGTCCAAGTGACTTCAAATTTCAAAATGCAATAAGCACTTCTTAAATCTTTATCATGTTGGATCCCTTCGTTGAAATTATCTTTAGGAATCACTTCTTTCTGTTTAAAAAGGACATACTTTGTTATTTCTGTGGCATCATATACGCACTCCTTGCCTCCGTCATACTCCTTTCAGTATTATTTTCTTTCAGAGCATCAATGCCTTTTTAATTACTAAATGATAGTTTACTAGAAACATCTCATTAGTACCACTAAACAAAATATTTATGCAACCAGACAGTCTATAAGTCTTTGGAGGTTTAAAATAGAAACATGGTACAAAATTATTCATTGAAAACTAAAATAAAATTATTTAAAACAAACTTTAACTTAAAAAAAAATGTATTCATTATTTTCAGAGAGAAGGGCAGGGAGGAAGAAAGAGAGAGAAACATCAATGTATGGTTGTCTTTCACCTGCCTCCAGCTATGGACCTGACTGGAGACCTGGCTTGCAACCTGGTTATGTGCCCTGGCTGGGAATTGAACCAGCGACCTTTGGGTTTGCAGGCTGGCATCTTATCTACTGTACCAGCAGCCAGGGTGAAAGTAATGTATTTTTAAATACCCTGGAAAAGAATCATTACAAATAGAACTGTTTGGGAAATAAAAGTGAATAAATTTGCATTAGTTTTCTATTTCTGTTCAATAAATCACTCCCAAACTTAGTGGCTTACCCACTTAGTAACTTTTTTTAATCTCACAATTGTGCTTGTTTGTTTTTAACTGAGAATCTGTTTTGGGATCTCTGGCTTTGTCATTTTACAACATTGAGTCAAGGGGTTGGCAGAGACTATGGTCATCTTAAAGCTCCTCTAGGGCTGAGTTCCAAGCTCTCCCAAGTGATTGCTGACAGGGTTTAGATTTTCACAGGTTGATAGGCTGAGGTCTTTGTTTTTCATGAACTGTTGTTGCTTAGAAGCTTCTTTCAGCTCACTGCCATTTGGGATATTCCAGAGAGGAGATCATAAAATGGCAGTTGATTTAGTCAGAATGAGAAAGGCAAAAGGAAGGAGAGGGTAAGGCCAAGCCAATTTCACAGCCTTTTGCAATCTAACTTAGAAAGTGACTTCTCATAATTCTCACAATGCACATATTCAGTGCATTAAAAGCCAGTCACTAGATCCTGCCTAAATTCAAGAGGAGAGGACTACAATGGGGAGGGAATACCAGAAGGTATAAATCATTGAGAGCCATCTTAGAAGTGGGCCTAACACAGTTATTTTATTATTTCCTGCTAATATGTCACATGAGAAAGATGCCATTTGGAGATGATAAAGCAGGAAGAGAATGAATTGGATCAGGCTCTCCTTATGCAATAAATTGAAATGGAAGGTAAACAGGAAGAAAAAAATTGTTCCTTAAAATAAAGAATGATAAGAATAATAGCTGCTACTTATTAAGTAACAATTGTATCTAGACTTTATGTATGTTGCTTCTAATCCTTTATTTTTTTGAAACTCAGCATAATTTATGTTTTATTGTTGAAGAAATAGTTCATGAAAATAAAATGGTTTCATGTTAGACTTTATATATGTTGCTCTAATCCCTTTAAGTTTTTTGAAAGTTTGATAGCATAATTTATGTTTTATAGATCAAGAAATAGTAGTTCATGAAAATAAAATAGCTTCCTAAAGCCTTGTAACTAGTAAGTGGCAGTGGCGCAATATCAGAATAATATTTGAAAACATTTCATGGTCTGTAAACCTCACAAATTCAAAATGAACAAAATGTTTAAGAAAACTTACTGAAAATTAGAGAATGGTACTTTTTTCTTTTTAAAGATTTTATTTCATCATTTTTAGAAAGAGGGGAAGGGAGAGAGGCAGAGAGGAAGAGAGACATCAATGTATGGTTGCTTTTTACCTGCCTCCAGCCACAGGCCTGACTGGAGACTTGTTTTGCAACCTGGTTATGTGCCCTGGCTGGGGAATCGAACCTGTGACCTTTGGGTTCGGAGGTCGGTGCCTTATCCACTGTGCTACCAGCCAGGGCAAGAATGGTACTTTTAATGTAATGTGAGAAGTCTATTCTCCAAAGCTCAACTAACTGCCACTTTTATTTTTTAAGTTATAATATAGATTATTTACAAAATGTGATTCTTCTGGTTCTTCCTACTTTACTTGAATGTTTTCAATCCTACTTTAAAAGCCAAGTTTGTTGTGGAGAGAGACCACTGAGCTACAGCTTAGGATATAATCTGTTTAGTGTGTGTGTGTGTGTGTGTGTGTGTTTGCCGGGGGTGCGGGGGTGGTTAGGTAGAGATGAAGATGTTTGCCAGATTCTGATTTTTACAATGGGATGAAATAAAATAAAATAAAATTCATGGTTCTGTATCACTTGCTTCACTATAATTATAGCACTGTCAATCTCCCTGTGCAGGGAGGATATACATACATCTATGTATATCTACACCTACATCTACATCTATTGAAGTACATCTACATCTTTCTAATCAGTTTCATCTCATATTTAAATGTTCTCTAATAACCATATTTGCCAATGATATCTTGGGCAAGGGTTTGATCTCCAAAATATATAAATAATTTATATGGTTCAACATCAGGAAGATAGATAACTCAATTTAAAAATGGGCAAAGGACCTGAACAGACACTCCTCCAAGGAGAACATACAGAGGGCTCATATGCATGTGAAAGAAAGCTCAACATCACTAGCTATCAGGTAGATGCAAATTAAAATCACAATGAGATACCACTTCACACCTGTTAGAATGGCCATCATTAACAAATCAACAAAAAACAAGTGCTGGTGAGGATGTGGAGAAAAGGGAACCCCAGTGCACTGTCAGTGGGAATGCAGACTGGTGCAGCCACTATAAAAAACAGTGTGGAAACTCCTCAAAAACCTAAAACTAGAATTGCCTTTTGATCCGGTGACTCCACTGCTGGGATTATATCAGAAAAATCCTGAAACACCAATTCAAAAGAACCTATACACTCTTATGTTCATAGTAGCACTATTCACAATAACCAAGTCCTGGAAACAGTGTAGTACCCATCAGTGACTGAATGGATCAAAAACCTGTGATACTTTTATGCAATGGAATACTACACAGCAGAAAGAAAGGACTCCTACCTTTTGTGATGGAATGGATAGAACTGGAGAGAATTATGCTTAGTGAAATAAGCCAGGCTGTGAAAGAAAAATACCTTATGATCTCATTCAATACAGGAAACCAATGAACAAAAGAAATGAGCAAAATAGAACCAGAGGCATGGAAACAAGGAACAGACTGACAGTGACCAGAAGAAAGATGGGAGGGGAGAAGGAGAGGAAAAAGGGGAAGAGTCTAGTTAAGGAACTAGTAGTATAAACGACCCATGGATGTGGACAACAGGCTGGGGATTGCCTGGGAGAGGGGGAGGTGGGCAAAGCAGGGGAGAGCAATGGGGGAGAAAATGAGACAACTGTAATAGAACAAAAATTTTTAAATTTGAGAAAATGGAAACAATGAAAATAAGTAACAGATAAAACAAAACAAAACAACAACAACAACAAAGCAATGTGATATTGGTGCATGAAAATACTAATAGACCAATGAAACAGGGGGGGAAAAAGCCAGAAAAAAAAATCAAATCCATAGATAATTATTTGCTTTGTAACAAGGTCACTGACTTTATAACACTATGTTGCATGGGAACAAAGTGGCCTTTCAAGGAATGATTTTTGGGCATTGGAATTCTCATATTAAAAAAAAAAAAGTGAACTCCTGCCTTACAACATAGATAAAAATCAGTTCCAGGTAGATTATAATCTACATATAAATGGTAAACTAATTAGCTGGACCCAAGTAGCATAGCGTCATGTTTTTAGAGAAAACAAAGATGTCTGGAAAAGTCACACAAAATGTACTGACTATACTGGGAAATTTTGATCAAGTAAACTTTACTAAAACTAAGAACTTATGTTCATAAAAGAAAATGTTAACATAACGAAAATGCAAGCCCCCATAGAGTGGGAGTGGATATTTTCAATGCACATATGACACAGTGGACTCAATACTTTTTTTAATATCCAATATTTTTTAAAAACTTCTACAATTCTATAGAAACTTGCACAGACTAGAATGTATAGACTTAAAAATTGGCAAAAACTTTATCAGATACTTTTCAAAAGAATGACTATTCAAATGAGTATTAAATATATGAAAATGTGCTCAACCACAGACATCAGAGAACTTAAATGTAGAACAGCATGCAATCCCTATCAGACTTGCTAAACATTAAGTAATGTTTAATAAGTGTCGCTAAGGCTGTGCAACAACTAAAATTCCTATGTACTTGATGGAAGTGATGAAGCTGTATAGCAATATCTCCTAAAGCTGATCACAATCTTTCGCACTTTGAAGTATATGCCCAAGAGAAGTAGTGCATATATTCACAAAATGACACATAAAAACCATTATAATTAGGACCAATTGTAGCAAACATCCATTGTTAGTCAATGAAAAACTTGATCTATAAAAAAGGTATATTTTAATAATGTGATGCTATTTATTAATGAGAAATAAACCATTGCTAAAAGTAACAATAATTATACCTTATAAATGTGATATTGAGAAAAACAATTTATTCACAACAAAATATACTCCTATAGTTTCATTTATAGAAGTTTCAAAAGCAGGCAAAATTAATCTATGGTGTTAAAGCACAAAATAATGGTTATCTCTGAGAGGGCATAATGATGGGAAGGGACGTGAGAGTGTACTTCCATAGTGCTAATAATGTTCTACAGCTTAATCTGGGTGATGGTTACAAGGTTGCCTTTACTTGTGTGAGTTTATTAGCTGTATGTTGAGACTAGAGCCTGTCGATTTCAAGAAACTGTAAATTAAAGAGGGAGAAAGTATACTCCTCTCTTTTTCTCCTCTAGCTGCTTGGAATGTGAATATGGTGGTTGGAGCACAAACAGCTGTTTTGTTTAAGTCCGAGGTCAGGGGATAGCATCATCATCATGGCAGAGCAGGAGGGAATGCAGGAGGACCCTGGAACTGAGTATCTGACTTAAACTGACAACTTCTGGGCTCCTCTTCAAGAAGAAATGTTATTTCATCTCCTCACAAAGTAAGAACTGGTTATTTCTTGAGCACTAAACCATATGATGAAAATTAGACTCCATACTGCCAAAGAGTTTAGACTGGATACTTCATCGTTCTTCCTGATAGAAACAAATAACAGGAATTTAAAATGTAACCATTCTGCACACTCAGCCTTGAATTTCTCCACCATTTTCATTTAGCGATAAAAATCTTCTGAACAGATTAATGGAAAAGATATAGATTTATTTATTTTTTCCCCATGCACATTAACAGAAGCTGCAAAATGTGCTTAATTTATTGGGGCAATTCTATATCATCACAATTCTTTGGAGGACTTTTCCTCATCAGCATTCTTTGCCTGAGCAGAGTGATGACTTTTCTGCCAGATTTAAGGTAATTCCAGAGCTCAGCTTTAGTGAACACCCCTTAAAACTTTAATGAATAATATTTGTGCATTAGCAATCATGCTCCAGAGGGAAAATCAAATCAAATGGGCTTGGATGTTCGTAAATTCTGACACTTCTAAACGTTCAGTGAGAAACTGCTTTTTAATCATTTGCGTAGGTTATATGCATCTCACCAGAACTCTTAAGGCTCTACTGTGCTTGAATAAAATGAAATTTGGTTAAGGATAAAATGGCAACAATAATTAAGAATTCTCACAAAGCCATAGGATTTTAATTAAACCTGACTTTCTTCTTCTTGTTATTATTTTTTTTTTTTTTTAATTTTTATAGAGAAGGACAGGGAGCAAGGAAGAAAGGGACAGACAGAGAAACATCAATGTATGGTTGCCTTTCTCCTGCCTCCAGCTGGAGACCTGGCTGAAGACCTGGCTTGCAACCTGGTTATGTGCCCTGGCTGGGAATTGAATCAATGACACTTGAGTTCTCAGCCTGGCGCCAATCTACTGAGCCACACCAGCCAGGGATAAATCTGACTTTCTAAGCATCAGCGTGGTCATTCAGTGCTGATTTAAATGACCTAAACTTTGGCATTGTTTTTCCATGTGCTGTAGTAGGTAATTGGGTCATGTAGTTAAAAAATTTTTTCCTATACCTTCCAATTATTTGTCTGCTCGTTTGTGGGGAGGCAGGCATAATGACAGAAGAGTCTCCACAAAGGTGGCTTTAAGATTAGTTGACTTGCACATGAATAGATTATAATGATCATTACTCTTAAGAGAAGCAAATGGAAATTTTCAAATTAAAAAAAAATAAAGCCAATAACTGAGTTATAGGTCTTGGTACATCTGTGGTTTTGATTTCTTTGGGTAAATCTTCCCTCCTGTTAAGCTGACCTCTCCTTTTCAGCACCTTCTGTTAATACTTCTTTGTGCTTCTGTGTTCATATCTTTCCTTTCCATTCCAGCTTCTTGTATGACATGTTTTTATGTGCCACCTGCTTCTACACACCTGACATTCACACTGGAATTACTGTCTGGCTTATATCCCTACTACTTGCTGAAAACTAAACTTGCTAGAGTCTTTCATAACCTTCTTGTTACTGAGCATGTAGACCTCTTTCAGTCTGCTTTACTTCTACTTGAAAACATCTGACACCATGAATACTCTTTTTTAGTATACCCCATTGTCTCTTGGCCTCCTTGTGGTCTTGGCATGACACTACTTCAGTGGGCTATCTTTCTTGGGCACTGTATTCATTTTTCTCACTCGTTTGCCTTTAACTTTTTTAAGTAGTTTATTTTTATTGTACATTTCCCCCATTACCACTTATCCCACTTATATGCTCTTCTACCTCCACCACCCCACAATCACTACACTGTTGTTTGTGTCCATGAGATCTTATTTTCAGCTTGTTTTCTCCATCTCTCCTTCCAAATCCCATTCCCCAAGAGCTAGAGCTGTCAGCCTGCTATGAGTCTGTCTCCATTTTACTTGTGGGTTCAACTTGTTCATTAGATCCCACGTATGAATGAAATCATATGGTATTTGCCTTTCTCTTACTGGCTCATTTCACTTAACATATGTTTTCCAGTTCTAACCATGCTGTTGCAAAAGGTAACTTAGTTTTCTTCTTATGGCAGAGTAGTATTAGTTTGTGTATATGTACCATAGCTGTTTTATCCATTTACCCACTGATGGACATGGGCTGCTTCCAAATCTTGGTCATTGTAAATACACTGCAATGAACATAGGGAGGCATATATTCCTTCAAATCAGTGTTTTAGGTTTCTTCAGATAAATTCTCAGAAGTGGGATCACTGGGTCATAAGAGAGTATTATTTTTAATTTGTTGAAATAACTCCATACTGCTTTCCACTGTGGTTGTACCAATTTGCATCCTGAGAAACAGTGCAGAATGGTTTCATTTTCCCCACATCCTCTCTAGCACTTATTGTTTTGTGGACTTTTTGATGATAGCCTGATGGAGTCCCCCTGGGAAAGTAGTGGGAACTGGGGCCTTATTGTACCAGCAGCAGAAGTTTTAACATTAACTCAAAATGAGCTCACCATCCCTATTTTATGGCCATCTGAAGTCTTTGTGTCCAATGCCCTCTGAATTGAGGGAGATCTCAGTGTTCCTTCAATTGCTATCCTTGAACAATATCTGTTTTCTGTAATTAGCACTGTTTAACATTGATTGATGAGCTTTACATGCATGCAATGTGCCCTTAAGCTTACTGCACTCAAGAAAAGACCCTGGAGGAGGGCAATCGAGGCATTTGTCTCTCAGACATTTGCAGGCCTTCTATCCCCTAGCATAAGCTGCCTGGGAAGCCTTCATTTCATCTGCGACACCAGGGGATCTCTGTGGGTTAGGGGTCCCCAACAAAAGCCATTCTGACAGGTGTGGGTTGATATTATCCCATTGTGGTCTTAATTTGCATTTCTCTGATAATTAGTGATATTAAATAACTTTTCATATGTTTGTGGGCCATCTGTATGTCCTCTTTGGAGGAAACATCTATTAGGCCCTTTGCCCATTTTGTCATTGGATTATTTTTCTGATGTTGAGTTTTATAAATTCTTTATACATTTTGGATATTAACCCCGTATCAGATGTACTGGACACTATGTACTCTCATTCAATAGGTTGCGTTTTCACTTCGTTGATGATTTCCTTTGCTGCACAAAAACTTTTTAGCTTGATGTAGTCCCATTTGTTTATTTATTTATTTTTTGCTTTTGTTTCTCTTAACTGATATATATATATCAGGAAAAAAAATATGTTGCTATGAGTAATGTCCAATATTTTACTGCCTATGTTTATTTTGAGGATTTTTAAGCTTTTGAGTATAACTTTTAAACCTTAAATCCATTTTGCATTTATTCTTGTGTGTGGTGTGAGAAGGTGATCTAGTTTCAATTTTCTGTAACTACTTAATTTTCCCAACACTGTTATTGAATAAACTACCTTTAGTCTATTGTATGTGTTTGTCATCTCTGTCAAATATAAGTTGATTAAAATGTTTATTTCAGGATTCTTTGTTACAGGTCACTGATTTATGTGTGTTTTTATGCCAGCACCATGCTATTTTGATTACTATAGCTTTATATTTATAATTTGTGTGATTCCTCCAGTTTCTTCTTTCTCAAGATTACTATTGCTATTTGGGGCATTTTTGGTTCCATTTAAGTTTTTGAAATATTTGTCCTAGTTCTGTGAAATACACCATTAGTATCTTGATAAGAATTTTGTTGAATCTATAGATTGCTTTGAGTAATACAAACATTTTAACAATGTTAATTCTTCCTATCCATGAATACATTATTTGTTTCTATTTGTTTGTATCTTCTTCAGTTGCTCTCTTTAGTGTCATATAATTTTCTGAGTACAAGGCTTTTACATTGTTGGTAAAATTTATTGCTAGGTATTTTCTTCTTTTTGAAGTAATTGTGAATGGATTTTTTAAAATTTGCATTTCTGATAGTTCATTACTAGTATATGAAATGCAATTGATTTTCAGATATTAATTTTGTAACCTACTTTATGGAGTTAACTTATCAGTTCTCATAGTTTCTTGGTGTAATCTTTGGGGATTTATATTACAGTATCATATACTGTACATATGAAACAGTTTTATTTCTTCCTTTTCAATTTGGATGCCTTTTATTTCCTTTTCTTTTCTGATTGCTATGGCTAGACTTCCAGTGTTATGTTCAATAAGAGAGATGAAAGAGGACATCCCTGTCTTATTCCCGATCTTAAGGGAGACTTGTTTTGTGTTCTATAAAACTTTATATGTACACTTAAACAGAATGTATATTCTGTTGCTTTGGAGGAAATGTTCTGAAGATATCATTTAAATCCATCTTATCTAGTTTGGCATTTAAGGCTCATATCCTATAGGACTTTCTGTCTGAAAGATCTGCCCATTGATGTCAACGGGATGGTAAATTCCCTACTATGACTGTAGTTTTGTGAATATTTCCCTTTAAGCCTATGAAGATTTGCTTTATGTATTTAGGTATAAATGTTTACTAGGATTATATACTCTTGTTTACCAGGATTATATACCCTTGTTGGATTTTTCCCTTTATCATTATGTAAAATTCTTCTTTGTCTCTTACTATAGCTTTGGTTCTAAAGTCTATATTGCTGGATATAAGTATTGCTATCTCAGCTTTTTTTACAATTCCATTTGCATGAAATATTTTTTCCCATCCATTTTAGTCTGTGTATATCTTGTGGATCTCTTGAAGAAAAACTATTTATGGGTCTTTGTTCTTATCCATTCAGCTACCCTATGTTTTTTGATTGGAACATTTAAGCCATTTACATTTAAAGTGATTATTAATAGATATTTATCTGTTTTCCTATGTTTATTGTGCTTTTTTCCCTCTTCTTTCTCCTCCTCCTCCTACTTCTTTTTCTTCTTTTTTCCTCATAAGCTCTTCAACATTTGTTGCAATACTGACTTGGTGATAATAAACTTCTTTAGCATTTTTTTTTTTTGGTCTGGGAAGCAGTTTATTTCTCATTTAATTTTATTTTAAGCATATTTTATTGATTATATGTTATAGTTGTTCCAATTTTTCCCTTTGTGCCCCCTCATCTAGTACCCTCCTTCCCTCCAGCAATCCCACTCTCCTTAGTTTAGGTCCATGGGTTATGCAGCTAAGTTCTTTGGCTTCGCCCTTTCCTATACTATTCTTATGTATCAACCAAACATATTTCTCAATCCCTGTACCATTTCCCCATTTCTCCTCCTTCTCCCTCCCAGCTGATAACCCTCCAAATGTTCCCCATACCTATGATACTATTCCTATTCTTGTTGTTTGCTTAGTTTTTTTTTTTTTTTTTAAAGATTTTATTTATTATTTTTAGAGAAAGGGGAAGGGAGAGAGGCAGAGAGGGAGAGAGACATCTGTGTATGGTTGCCTTTCACCTGCCTCCAGCTACAAAGCTGGCTGGAGACCTGGTTTGCAACCTGGCTATGTGCCCTGGTTGGAAAATTTAACCAGCGACCTTTGGGTTTTCAGGACAGTGCCTTATCCACTGTGCTACCAGCCAGGGTCAAAATTTCTTTTGATAAATCAGCTGATAGTCTTATAGGAACCCCTTTGTAAATGACTTTTCTTTTCTCTTGGCTTTTGAGATTCTCTCTTTACATTTTGGCATTTGAATGGTGGTCTTTTTGAGTCGAACTTGTTTGGGATTCTCTGTGCTTCCTAGACGTGCATGTCTATTTCTTTCACCAAGTTAGGGACATTTTCCTTCATTATTTTTTCACATAAATTTTTAATTTATTACTCTTCCTCTTCTCTTTCCATCACCTCTATAATTCAGATGTTGATACATTAAAGTTGTCCTAGAGGTTCTTAAGCCTCTCTTCATATTTTTCAATTTTTATTTTTTTTATTCTGTACTGGTAGACTATTTCTTCCTCATGTTCCAAATTGTTGATTTGAACCCCAACTTCCTTCCCTTCACGATTAGTTTCATGTGAATTTTTCTTTATTTCATTTAGTATAGCCTTTATTTCTTCCCTTATGGGTTTACCATACTCAATCATGTCTAGCAAGTCTGTGGATATCGTTATCACTGGTGTTTTCAACTCCACAACTGTCAGGTTGGCTATCTCCTCTTTGCTTAGTTTTCCCACTGGAACCCTCTTTTGGGCCATAGTTTTCTCTCTCCTCAACTTGACAGTCTCTTGTGTTTGCCTCTGCATCTTAGGTAAAGCTTTTGCACTTGTTACGCTGTAAGGGATGGAGCCTTAGGTTTTCCTTAGTGTGAGGCAATGTTTCACCACATTGTGGCACTATGTGTGGGGGAGGGGTCTGTGAGGGAACAATGCCATTTGCTCAGCCTTCACCCCTTTTCCAGGCACTTCTCCTACTTCCCATATGAGACTGGCACCCCTCTAGCTTTTACCATGATTGTGGCTCTCCAAGTGGGTAGGTTTTCAGATATTCTAGGATTATGGGGGCCTCTAAACAAACAGACTCTGCTGAGAGACTGGTAGTATTTTCCTCCACCCAACTCCCACTGCTTTTCACGGTGAGAAGCAATGAGGCTTTATTTTCCCTGGTGCTGGAGCTATAAGCTGCAATGTCTTATTGGACCTTCATGCAGTTCAATTTTCTGGTAGTCTGGTTGTTTTTAGTTTTGATGTAGTTATATTCCTTTTTATGGTTGTGGAAGGAGGTGGAATATGTCTACCTACACCTCCCTGTTTGTCAAAAGGCAAGGCTTTTTCTCTTATTTAATTTTTTTTTTAAGTCACACAAAAAAATATGGAACGCTTCACAAATTTGTGTGTCATTCTTGCACAGGAGTCACGCTAATCTTCTCTGTATCATTCCAATTTTAGTGTATGTGCTGCTAAAGTGAGCACTCTCTTATTTAAGTTTAAATGATAGCCTTGCTGGGTAAAGTGGCCTTGGTTTTCTTCATTTTGATATTTCATGCTAATCTCTTCTGGCCTGAAATGTTCTGTTGAGAAATTAGATGATGGTTTTGTAGAAGCTCTCTTGTAGGTAACTAACCACTTTTCTCTTGTGGCTTTTAATATTCTCTTCTTGTTTTTATTCTTTGCCATTTTAATTATGTGTCTTGCTGTGAGTTTCTTTAGGTTCATCTTGTTTGAAACTCTGCATTTCCAGGACTTGCGTTTTATTCCTTCACCAGGTTATGGATGTTTTTGGTCATTATTTTATCAAATAAGTTCTCAATAACTTGCTCTCTTTTGTATCCCTATGATATGGATATTGTTACAATTAATGTTGTCCCAAAGGTTCCTTAAACTATCTTCATTTTTTTAAAAATTCCTTTTTTCTTTTTGCTGCCCTGATTGGGTATGTTTTTCTATTTTATCTTCCTAATCACTAAGTCAGTCCTCTGCGTCATCTAACCTGTTTATTCTTTACAAGGTGTTACTTATTTCTGATATTACATTATTTTGGGCTGGGCCTTTTATTTTTTTCTTACTGTTGATCATCCTGATGATAGTTATTACTTTGAACTCTATATGTGATCAGTTGCTGCCTTCTTTTCATTTAGCTCTTCTTGTGAGGAATTCTCTTGTTCTTTCATTTGGGACATATTTATTTGTCTTTCATTTTGACTATTTCTTTGTTTCTGCTTCTTTGTATAAGTACATCTTCAAAGACTCTGGTTTAGACTTACACCAGATGCAGCATGTAACTGGCCCTGGGCAACCTGTTTGGAGCTATTGCTCATTATAATTAGCCAGGGTGAGTGTGAAAAAGACCAAGTTGAGCACCAAGGCAGACTTTTACCACCACCAAGCCTTAAGGTATGTCAGATAAAGTCTCAAAACATCCAGAGAATAACCTTTGTCTGCAGGCTGTTTTTTTAGGTTTAGTCACTGATGGAGCTTCTGGTTTACCCACAGTAAGGCTTAAACCCAACAGAGTGGGGTAAGAGGAATTATGCATATGGGGCTATTGCTTCCCCCCATGCTGACACCACATGGAGGAAAGTGCTCTGCCTGAGAAAGATGGCTTCTACAGTATGAAAAATGATTGAACAAGGGGATCTTGGTAACTGACAATTTGGCTTTCTCTTCAGAGCCACCAGCTCCACACTTTCCTCACATGGCTCTAGTCTGCTCTGCTCTCCCTTCTCTGGAACTCAGGCTAGTGGCTTCAAACAAAATTTGTCTGTTGGTCCTTTAAAAGGGTGTCTGCATCTCTAGCCATCTATCTATCCATGGTGGACAGAAACCCACTACTTTTCACAGCCAGATGTTATGTGGGTTCCTTTCCCAGCCTGTTCCAAACTTCAGAGCCTGACTTAGGGTTTAGACCCCCAGACTTCTCAGGAGAAAACTGCTGCAACTGATATGTGCCTCTGGAACTTCAGCTGCCAACTGGGGGAGCCCAGCCAGACTTCTCGTTTCTTTGTACTTCCTGTTAGTCTTGTTGTGGTGAAGTTGTTTCTTCTGTTAGGGCTTGGAAGACTTCTTTCCAGCTAGTGTTCAGTTGGTTATTCAGGAAGATTTTTCTAAGTTAGTTGTAATTCCAGTTTGGTCCTGGGGGTGGGTGGTGGGTGGTAAGTGTAGCTTCTACCTACTCTACCACCATCCTTGGTCTCTCTTTAACTTTTGTTATTTGAGTCCCTACCAAACTCTTTAGTGGTGGCGTTCTAAGTCCCCTAGGGAGAGCTCATCCACTTTTATGGCCTCACCTATTTTCATTCCACTAAATCCAAATATAAGTTCTTCATTTAGTCCTCTTTTCTGTAGGCCACACCACTACATACAGGTTTGTAGAGACACTAGATGCTACCTAAACATTAAAAATACAAAAAGAAGTTAATTAAAATCTGGCTTTATAATCTTTATCTGAGTGCTTTTCGTATTTAAACCACCTAACCTGAGCAATCTTCTTTCTTCCCATATATTCTAATCTAGTAGTGTCCATTTGAGCACAAAGCAACATGTGCTTTTAGCCATAAAATAGGGAGTTATCCTTAATTTTCTAATTTCCCCACCACTACATCTACCATATCACCATGAAATTATTTTGCCTTTTAAATAGCTCTTGAAAATATCCACTTGTTTTTATCTCCATTGACTTACTTCTGTCCACTTTACTACCTTATGTTTTCTAAATTACTATAACAACCAATTATATTGTAATATGGACTAACTTTAAAAAAAAAAATACTTCAATAGCCATATAGATGACTTGCTACACTTATAATACTTCCTCGCTTTATAGCTGTTGGGGACTGCTTTGTATGGTATAGGAGATGTGGCCCTGCTGACTCCAGAATGAATTTGATTTTGTGGCCTCTTGATAAAGCCTGGAGTTTCAGCCTTTTCTGATTTTGCCTATGCTCACTGCAAACCCTGACTATTGCTGCATTCTTTAAATACCTTATAACCCAGCCAAATTTGCATTTCCCTCTCAAAGCATGCACTGGTTCATCATATTATGCTTTTCATATGCTGATTCCTCTGTTTTGAATATATCACCATGCCTTTTCATATTTAATGAATACCAGCTCATTTTAATACTCAGCTCAAGTGACAGATTTCTAGAAGCATTTTCTTTCCATTTGAGATGACCACTTCTTCCTTTTTTTAACTGCTTCTAATTTAGTTCCAGAACTGTTATTGTAGTTTTTTAAAATTCTATTTACCTTAATAAACTATACGTTTCTTGAATTTTGTATATTCCCAGTACCTCTTAATAAAGTATGTAGCATAATACCAGGTATAAAGCATGTACTCAATAAGGGTTTTAGACTAATATGTAAGTAATTTCATAGCATTTATTTATTTATTCCTAAAATTTTAGTATCTCAAGCTCCATCTACTGGTCAGTCACTTCCCCCAGCTTTAAACATGCATTCCCTGTAGCTTTAGAAGAAGTATTAGGAACTGTCCTCACAGAATCAATTTATAATAAATTTATCACAACCACATCACTCCCAATAGGAACTCTAAGTGCAAAGATGAATGCCACTCAATTAAATAACTCAGATATCATTAAAAATGAAGCTCCTCCAGCAGGCATGAGTAATTATTTAAAACTCTTCACAATGTGGTCCATGGGCTAATTTAGTAAGTCAAGACTTTACAACTTAATTCGATTCAATGCTAGAAATTCCGAGGCCCTTTCCTGACAGCAGTTAGCTGATGGGGGAGTCATATGGATAGCATTTTTTTTTTTTTTCTGTTAACATGGTGTCTCCTATAATGTTAAATGGTTCCAATTTTAGGACTTCCAGGCATTTTTTTATTGTTTTCCCCACAAGAGACATTATACATATCAAAATTAATACCCTGCCTTCCACATCTGACTCTTAACCAGAAAAGTATAGATTTGCAGTAATTGCCTAAATAACTGTTTCTAATTAGTTATCTGCTTTGGGTGATTTAATCTGAACTTACACTTTACTTGAAAAATAGCATTCTATGCAATTTCTTCCTAGCTTTCAAAAAAAAAAAAAAAGAAAGAAAAAGAAAAAGGAGGCTAGGTAAATTAAAAAATGCTCTGTAGATGATGAGTTCCATGTGACTGATGGACATTTATTGATATTTGTTAGCTGTATAAGATCCAAGATTCAGTTTGGAGAATAAAAATAAATACAATTTTCTTTTCTGAAATATATCTGGAATCCACTTGCTTTTCTTTGTTTTTACTGCCACCTATTCTACCCAGGCCAATAATTTCCTGCTTTTACTGCTGCTGTGGCTTACTCACTGTTCTCACCAATTCCTCTTCTGCAGTCCATTATGTAATAAGCACAGTGCCCTCTTTCAGACACTTTAATAGCTCTTAAGATAAAGAAGACCATTCTCTACCTGAACTCAGAGATTGTTGTGGTGTCTGGCTCCTGCTACCTTTCCTGGCCTCACTCTAATGCTCTCGCTCCCTCTGCCGCATTGGTCTGCTTTCAGATCCACATAATTTCCACATTAGGGCTTATACCTTCACCCTTCTTTTTGCTTATAACCTTCTCCTCACTTTATTCCTGCCAGCTTGACCCATTTCTAGTTATTTTTCAATTTTCAGCTTAATTATCACATGTTAATAGAGCCCTTTCCTATCTCCACAGAAAAGGTAAGGCCACCCTAGTACTTTCCTTAATGATATATCCTGTAGCAGTCCAGATGACCAGAAATGTGTTAGTTATGAAAGCAACACAGATTCAAACATTAATATTAGGGTTATTTAATGCAAGATCTTTTAAAATTGCCAACCTCTGGAGATTATTTAAAATAGCATGTAAGCAAAAATTTTAAACATCTGAAATTTACTGATCTACAATAATGTGGGATGAAATATTTTCTAAACTAAATTGTACTTCAATGGCTTAAAATAAGTTATATAAAACAAAATTAGTTACTTTAGTAACTTGGTGCTATAATATAAACTGTTATATAGACTCATAAAAATAATTGGCCTGATCTCTTAGGGAGCTTCCAAGAATTAGTATCCTCTTTCCTGATAGGTCCAAAAAATGAAGAAAGAAGAAACATAAAAATAATGGCCAACCTTATGATTGATCATTGCTAAAATATATAATGTGACTTTGTGTGAGAGCCAATTGCAGTGCCCCTGTGAACGTCAGACTCAGGCATGCTCATTAACTCTCTTGACTACAGCTTTCTCTAGAGTTTCAATGATCCTGGTGGAAAGCCAGTGAGAAAAGAGCCACTAAGAAAAGAAAGAATAACAGCAAATTATTCTTTCCAAATCTACCAACAGGTAACTGTTGGTGGTGTACCATTGGCTCAGAGTCCAAGGCTCCAGTAGTCTAATCTATCTTAGTCTGTATTCCCATCTGGCTCATGATGGGAATCACAATTGTTATGGGGGCTGCACTTGGCCTGGCAGCTGCTGAAGAAAAAACAACAACTGGGCCTTCGTTAAGCTTTTGAGTACATATGCTTGGGTTTAGGAAGGGGTAAGCTTTCTTTCAAACTATCCAGTTTCTTTCTTGGATCTTTCCAGGACCATGCTGATATCGCCTATCTAATCTTCCTGGATCTTCCCAGACCAGAGGCCATATCCAATTCAATCTTTTTCCCCAGGTTTCATTCCTTGATGGCTACCATTTTAGGTCCTACTGCACACGCCTCATAGCTTTTTGTCTTTACCTGGCTTTTACCACTCATGCCCAAGTAGAGGAATTTCTCCTCCTCACCATTAATCTGTGGAAGTGGGGGTTGTATTTTGGGGAGATTGAAAAGCCAGCCTTTTTTGTTTACTAGGATGCTAATTCCCTTGGCAGAGCAATTCCAGCTATTTCCTGGAGTATCTGAAGCTGCGATTTCCTAATTAATCCAGATCAATTAGATGTCTGGTTCCCTTATCTTCCATTAATATCTAACTAGCTGCCTATTATAACACTGGGAGATAATTCTATATGGATTTTTCAAGTACTTGAATAGTCAGGACGATAGAGCAAAGGACATGTTGGAAGGCAAACAGCCTTGGAAATTAGAGGCAGTGTATTCCTCAGGAGGGATTTGAAGACACACCTCCCCTTCCTACAGGCACATGCATCCATTCCAGAATGATGAGTACTATGTCTCCAGAACTAAGCAAGAATAGGTGTTCTGGCAGCTCCATGCAAGTTTGGATCTCCTAATGTCAGGGTTCCTCCCCTGGGATGCAGCCACCTCATGCATAGGAAACACTTGGCTTCATCCACTGTCCTCTAGAAACCAAGGTGTGGGTACCTGATGAAACTGGCTGCTGTGACTGCTCTTCTTTCTGTACAAATGGTGTGTCTCCATGGATTGTGTATCCTTTTGTCACAATTGCCGACTCAATAAATTATTCCAGTTTCCCAAAGGTAGAGAGACTATGGGACAACTTCCTCTTTCTGGAAATTGGGAACAGGGAAAAGGTGGTTCCCTTCTCTAACAATGATGATGGAGATGCAGATAACAATAAGAACAGCAACAACACAGTAATTACTCTGTGAAATGCTGACTATGGTCTCTATATAAGAACTTTACTGTTATTATCACTCTTAACCCTTTAGCAATTTCATCAGGAAAAAAATTTTGTGTTATCTCAAATCTATAGGAGAAGAAATGGAATTTCAGAAAGCTTAAGAAACTTGCCCAAGGTTGTGATAATATGTGTAGAAAACAGAATGAAGACCTAGGTTTCCAATACTTACCATAGTTTCAGATGCAGAAAGTAGATTGGGGAAACATGTCTTTATCAACTAATATATATTCCATTGTTTAGCTGCCACATCATGATTTCAATGTGATTAATCTTACCAGCCCTGTATCACCCAAATGTGGAAAAAATCAAACACAGGTACAATTTAATCACACCAAAATAAGTATAAATAGCCCCTGAGGGGAACTGTGAGGAATTTGTTGGCAGTCAGGTTTATTTTGAAACATTAAGGGTGATTTCATAAGACTTAACCTCAAAAGATGAGGTTAAGTAAAGTTTATTTTTTTACTGAAGTGGTGGCAAAAGTAGGTGTATAGTTGTGAGTACACAAAAACAATTATGCTTGTATTATTAATCTTATATATTTTTCTACATGAAAAACCCTAAACTTACTTTTCCTTACTCTTGTATATTTATCAGTGCCTCAGAAAGTCTCTGCAAAGAGCAACTGCAGCTTGAATACAACAGATTGTTCAAATTCAACAGCTCCCCCTTATTTTGTAGTATGTACTTCTTAAGGAACAACAAGCACCTCATTCCTATTTTTCAAATGCAAGAAGCTTGCAAGTAAAATTTGACAGGCTTTCTACATTAAAGTGATCAGATATCCATAGGTTAGAATATCCAGTGAAATGTAACACTGACATAAAATTGCATTCCCCTTTTTATATTACTGCCAATACAACATTTTTAAAGGTGGGAATAGGAAGATAGTTTTACCAGTTTCTTCTCTAAGGCTGATCTAGGTGGACTCGGCTCCACCACCTGGAACAAGGATACTAAGATGAAAGCACTATCCATCCTTGATGAATGTTCATCCTCTGACTTTATGAAACCTATGTCCTGTATTAACTACATTCTGTATCTTAGGTTACTGTAGGCCAGGAATCTTGCTGCTTTGTGGGATTTTCTTGACCAAGGTCAAGGAATCAGCTGGTAATATGGTCATGTAAGTTTTTCTGGAGATGATTTGCTTCCAACTTTACTCACTAACTTATTCATAGGATTTAGTTCTTGGAATGAGGGTCTTAGTTTCTTGTCATATGGACCTCTCAATGAGACTCTACATAACTTGGCAGCTTGTTTTCCTCAGAATTAGTCAATACAAGTGACTCTGGGGTATGCAGGAGAAAAAGAGGATTAATGGAGTCATAGACATTGAGAGTTCACTCTACAGCATGGTACCAAGTTGAATTGAATCTCAGAAGCTGAGAGAAAAAAAATATATATATCCCTGAAGGTAGCCAGTGAATCTTAAACTCATAGATTTAAATTGTTATTTTTATTCCTATTTTGCTAAAATTATCCCTATACTGGAAAACTTCCATAATAGTTTCTTACTAACAGCTATATTTGTGTTAAAGGAAAAGTGAAGAAAGAGTTGATCTTAATTGGGCCAACATAGGGAAATGGAAAACATACCTCAGAGATGCTGAAATAATGCTCATAAGGTAGCAATCACACAAAAGCAGCCTGTAGGCACTCAGGAGGTAGACTCAGGAAAGCTCACTTTTCCCCAAAATAGAGAGCAAGGAGTTAATTGATAAGAGTTGGGGTTGAGAACACATCGTGAGGTAAGATTTAGGCTTTTCTTTTAAATTTTTATTCCTTTCTTTTAAATTATTTTAGGTGAAAGGAAGTTGAATTATAAATGTGATAGACTGACTATACACAGGAAAAATAGCGAGGTCATATATAAAAATAGAACTCTTACCCACAACCTGCAGCAACCTGCCCAGGAAATGAACCTCCTTATCTACAATAAATAATGCCAGAAGCCAGAATACTATAACTTGATATTATGGTAGGTCATATTACTATAATAATAATTCAGGAATCTAAACAATAATTTGTATAACAAATAACCCTAAATGGCCAGGGCTTAATTAATACTAATAGGTTTCTTAATGTTTTCCTTGTTTCTGACTTAGAATAACCCAGTGAAAGCCAAATATTCACCCATACCCAATCATAAAAGATGCTCCTTCTAGTTAGTTCACCTACAACTTCCTCAACACAACTGCCTCCAGACAGGGCACATTTAAAGTCCTCCCTTTTCCCACTATTAAACTTTCCCCCTCTGCCTACCTTTGAGTATCTGCCAAAATTCAAATGAGGTTGGTTGAGTCCCTTGCTACATAGCAAGCTCTGAATATACAGCCTTTGTTTTTTTCACCTGAAAAAACACAAGTTTTTTCCACAAGTGTGTTATTTTGTTTAAAGAATGGAGATTTCCACCACCATCCCCAAAATTAAAAACCATTATGTAACCCCAACTTTTTGTTACATAGATGAAAACTTGATTTTGAAGAGTATAATTAGTCTTAGATCAATGATTCTCAACCTCCTGGATGTTCAGAATCAATTGCAAATTTTGAAAAACCTCATGCAGAGACCCTATTCCTAGAGAAGCTGATATAAGCCAGGCATAAATGTGTACTATTTTAAAATCTTTATAGATAATTCTAATAGACCAAAAGAGTCTGGAGTCCCTGTCTTAAAAGGTGGTAAAAATAAGATGTGAATACAGAAAACAAAATCCCTTACCCAACTGTTCACTATCTTGTGGCATCCAAGGTTTCTTTTACCTCAAAGTGAAATAAGAAAAGCATCCAAAGAAATATAGTGGCATCCCTCCTACTTAGGATTCATATACCAGGTATATTCTCCTGTCTAACAAGTGTGACAAAGGAAAACAAAAATGACTCTAGGTAGTCAAAATAGTGTTGCTTAGTCATAGAGGATTCCCTCAAGCTTTCACTCAGAAAATAGGTATCTTATTTTACACACACTTCTGATAGGCTTAGAAATCTGGTTTTCAGATTTATAGCCTTTGTGAAAGAAGTTATGCTTCGTGTGGGTCGTTTGCCCTGAAAATTGAGACCCAAGAGCACTCAAGGGATTGGGAAACCTACAAAAGCCACAAACCAGAACCTACATAACTGCTTATGCTACAAAACAACATAAGATTCTAGTTCTGAAAAAAGAGGGAAAAAGTCCCAACTTAAATAATTGAAATATATCTCTGTTACAGTTTGGCTAGTTAAAGACATAGATTCCCAATTATTCAGACAGCTGTATATTTCAAATGGTACATCTTTGAGTTTTCTGAGCATCAGAGATCTTTCAAAATTTACCAATACTGTGTTAAATTTAACCTAAAACAAAGAAAAAGAACTGTTTCAGCTTTTGAACAATAAAAAACATGCTTACCTACTAAGATACATTTTGCAAAGACCAACTTAGTATATCAGTTTAACCTATAGATGTTGCTTCATTGTTAATGCATCTTCTCTAGCAAATGCCATGTAGTTTTCAAAATATTTTTATCTTAATTTTTTTTTCTAAAATGGGTTTTATCAAGTGGAAGAGTCCTTGGTTATAACATTGCCACTCTCACTGTTTAAATGAAACCCTCAGAGCTAAGTCACAACTGAGGTCAATACTCAGTATAGAGGAAATGTCCTCTATTAAGCCTTGGATTTCTGTCAATTCGAATTTTTACAGTTTGTGGCCTAAACTGATAAACCATTGCCCTTCACTATCCTGCTTGAAGGGTATTCATCCGAATGACACAAAGGCAAATACAGGCAATATGTATATTGATTTAATATTTAATGTTCCTCTCTTGCATATACTTTAGGGAACACTTAGCATAATGCTTATAATGGTGCTTGAAATGAGACAGCAGCTTCAGTAATAATAAACTTGATAAAAATATTCATTTTAATGGAGATAACAATATATATGAAACACAATGAGCAAAGCTTACAAAATTTCTCAAATCCAAATGTGGAAAACATTTGGACATTAGATGTCAAATTTCATTCAAACATCTATCATCAAAAGAGACTTCTGAATAAACTCTAGAATTTATAGCTTCCCAAGATAAACCTTAAGTGTCATCTTTCTTAGTCCATAGACTACTCCCTGGCTAAGCCAGATGAATAAAATTAAAAGGAATGAAAAGATATTACTTAACTTCATGTTATCTTTAGTAACTGTGAAAGGAATAATTTAAAGTATGTTGACCATGGACATAAACAACAGGTTGGGAACTGATTGTGGAAGCAGGGGTGGAGGGTAGGCAGGGCAGAGGAGAGCAACGACAGAATAATTGGGACAAATGTCATTGAACAACAATACAACTTTTAAAAGTGGAAAAAAGAAGGTATACTAATAGAGAGTTGGTAGATGGATAGATATTTAATAAAGCATATATGTTAAAATGTTAAGTGTAGAATCCAGGCGGTATATGGGTATTTACTGTATAATTCTTTCAACTTTTCCATATGAAAACTTCCATAATAAAATGGGAATAAAAATAAATAACTAAAGTAGGTTGAGTGGCACCTTTTTCATTCCTGGCTTGCTGCCTTAATCTGCTAACCAGACCCCTGACAGTTCAGCTCCCTCTCCCCCAACTTTAGACAGTAACCCACACTATTTTTAATCCATCTTTTAATTCAGTCACTAAAGAAGGGTCATGATAAAATATTTCTGCACAATTGTTAAACTTTAGGAATTTAGCATTAATGTGCTTCCTTTCCCCAACTTTAGGGGAGCCTGCCATATTAAAACCCATAATGCCTGAGGAATAACGAACTAAATGTCTGAAATTTGGTACTTTCCCATCCTCTACTGGAAGACATTATGATTCTCTTTTATTAACCCTTCCACCATGTACTGAGTAGTCCAGTGCCATCAATGTGCAATCTCAGACCCTGCACTTTCATGTGCTTCCATCCTTGGCATCACCTGAACCCAATTTCTTCTTTATATTTCTAACCAAAACTCTTGACTTTGATCTGTACTGTTCCTGCACTATATTCCTGTTGTAACAGCTTAATCTTAATGAGCAGCACAGGACGGTCTGTGGGACTTGCATTTCAGGCAACTTTCAGCAATGCTTACACTCATTTCTGTAGACAAATACTCTTCATGTTTCTATAATTCCTATAATTAGATTTGTACCTTTCTGGGAAACCTCCAGAATGATTTCTATATAATGACTATTCCAAATTAACAACAAGCTGTTGGATACCAGGGAACTCATTCCCTAGCCCTCGTCCCCTAATAGGGAGAATAATCCACACAATTGGAAATCAGAAATTTATTATAAGGAAAAGCACAAACAAAATACTGAGATGCTGGTGGTGATAGTGTTGGTGGTATTGGAGACTGAGACAGGACTTCATGAGTACTTTGTATTGACACAAAATCCCTGCTATGTTTATTTGTAAAGCACAAAAACAGATTCACAATGGTTCTTATCATAAAAGAAAACATCTTCAAACTAGATAAAAGTGGCATACTTGCTTAAGTGAAAACTTTCCTAGAATAAGAGAGGACAGAGAAAAGGCTCTGAACGAAGCTTTCAGGCCTCTGACTTGACTCACGTTGTTTTCCTCCATCCTTGAGAGTAGTATGGAAGGGGCATCCTCCTGCCAGGGTTAACTAAGGCTTTTGTCCAGGGAGTTGGGCAGGGGATGAGTGAGCCACATAGTAGACGTAAAATAGCAATATCTTTTGAGAAAATATTCAAGGCTTTGGTTTGTTTCTTGTAGTTCCTAGTGCTCTACCCACTGACATTTATTGCCACAATGAAGATTATAGAACAGCCTAGAACAAAGAGGATATCAAAATTTCTAAGTGGATTTTTTTTTTTTTTTGTATGTGAAGAGAAAGAAAAAAATTAAGTCAAAGCACCTTTCATTAACAAGAGCCTGGTTTTAGTAGAATAAAAGCTTTTTGGAATTCTCAAAACATGACTTTGCATAGTAGGAGGAAATTTCAAAGGAGTTAGATTTTTAAATGGAAAACTTAAACGTGGAGTAGGAAGTACTGTGATGGTAGGACAGCAGTTTTTGAACTTCAAGTGAGGCAATGAGAATTCCAAGTAAAGGTGTGACTACAAATGATCGGGAAGGAGGGGATAGAGAATTGAGAAATAAATGGGGGGGAGTTATATCAATACCCCATATATGTTCTTTGTTGGAAATTTGATAAAAATGAAAAATGGAAATGGGAAGACAAAATTGAGTTGTCTATTATTGGTATAAATTGCATCTCATAGGTTAGTTTAAATTCAATTATAATGTCATAAAATATGTTCTTAAAATACACCTGACTCTGTGGATATATATTTATTTATATTTAATATATAATTAATTATGTTTGTATGGCATTGTATATGTTTATTAATATAGAATATTAAATATAAATATACAACAATTATGTATGTAAAATAATATATAAATGTAATTCTGTATTGTTATATATATATTTATATCTATTTATCTCCATCATTAGATATTATACTTTTATTTTTAATGACAGAAACATAGGAAAAATTTAGCAAAATTTATGTCTAATGCCCAGAGGATATATTCTGTGAAAACTCTTCTATGAATAGCTGTATTGGTTTTTCTATTTGTGCTGTAATAGTACCACAAACTTAGTGCATTAAAACAACATAAATTTATTTTCTTAGATTCATGGTCAGAAGCCTGTAAGTCAGGGTGTTGGCAGGCCTCCCATTGCACCTCATTCGTTCTGGAGGCTCCCAAGGATAATTTGTCTCCTTGTCTTTTCCAACTATTAGAGGGCACCTCCATTCCCTTGGCTTTTCATGTCTTGCTTCATTTTAAGGCCACCAGCTTAACATCTTCAAATCCTCTGTCACCCTCTGACCTCTGCTTTATTGTCATATCTTCTTTGATTCTGATTCTCCTGACTGCCTTTATAAAAACCCTTGTGATTATATTACTTTCACTCCCATAATCCATGGTTATCTTTTTTCTCAATGTTTTTGGAGTCTGAAAAACTGTTGTCATATAAAGTAATATATAGTCACAGGTTCTAGGCAGTAAAGCATAGACATTTGGGGGAGGGGCATTATTCTGTCTACCACAGTATATTTCAGAGCGTAAAGCATAACCCTCATTAAATAAGAATCAAAGATATGAACTTAGCATTTTATAACAAAAGTAACTTCCTCTTGGAGAGCATGAGATTCTTTGAAATCATAATAAATAATTTCTAATTCAATTCTTATACCTGTTTCTGGTTTTATTCTTCTCAAACAAGCATGCAAACAAAATCAGCTAATTGACTAACATTAATAATCATTGAGAAACTCCTGCTGTAACAAATAAGAATATTGTCATTGGTAGGTTTAATTAATAAGTGAAATTTTGAAGTATAGAGATATTTATGACAGCATCATGGTATTGATGCAAATATTCATTATTCACTTTACTTGAAAGTGAAAATATAAAGGGCAAAGTGGCCTCCAAATTTTATTAAGTATACAGTTTTCACTAAAATTAAATAATTTTTAATAAGTTTGTATGTGATTTAATAAGATTGTATGTGAAAAAAATTTATTTTTTCACATAATAAATTACTTTAAAACATATATGACAGGTATTTACATGACAAGTCATTAGATAGAATGATTTATGCTTTTGTAAAATAATTCAACCTTTTGATTGCCAGTCTTTTTTCCAAGAGGGATTAAAGTATATCAAATGTTCAAGTTTGGTAGGACATGGTAGTCCTAGCCATTAATAGTGTTACCTTTAACCCAGAGAATGGTTTAATGACAAACCATATGGTCACACCACCACTAACTCTTCCTATATTAAAACATAAATTAAAAGTGGTTCAATTTGTGTTTTTACCTCTTCACATCAATATGAGTAAGGGATGAAAAATGGAAAATGTGGAGAAATGCCTAGAGGTAAAAGGGGGATATCTTTTAGCTACTGGTGTTAAGGACACATAAGAGACTGTGGGCAAATGGGATATGATATGGGAATAGAAAGGCAGCGTGGGCCATTTGGTAAAAAATGAGAGGACTTGAGGGAATGAGCAGCAGCCAACAGTACTGTAAGATTTCTTAACCGTAAACCTTAAGAAAAGAACTATCAGACATCCAAGAAATACCAGAGCCCAAAGACATGAAAAACAAATAGAAGGCATTTACCTTCAAGCAAACAGATAGATGACAGAGTAGCCAGAGCAGGAGTCAAACCAAATAAAACTAATGATTTTAGAAAGATCAGAGGAGGTATTTAATCAATAGAACATCAGCAGGAACTTTTAGTAATAAATGAGCCAATAAATAAATAGACAACCTTCCTGGAGAGCTTAAACATGAAAAACTATAATTTTTTTTTTATATTAAAAATAGTAGTTGTGTTGAACAATAAACAAAACCAAATTTGGATTCAGATATTTTTTCTCAATGTATCAGAAAAGTGTGAGATGTAAATTATAAAAATTGAAACATATTAAAAAGTACAATTTTGAAAAGAAAGACTGTAATAGTAGTTACTGATAAAAACACTACTACTTTATATATATTGATCTTGTATTAATATATTTTGATACACATTTTTTTAATGCTCACCTGAGGATATATGTATTACTCTTAAAGAGTTAAAAGAGGAAGGAAGAGAAAGAGAGAAAGAGAGAGAAAGAGAGCGAGAGGACAATGTGAGAGACAAACATTGATTGGTTGCCTACAGTACTCACCCTGATTGGGAATCAAACCCACAACCTGAGTATTTGCTTTGATCAAGATCAAACCCGCAGCCTTGGTGTATAGGATGACACTCCAAATAATCGATCCACCTGGCCAGAGCAAACATTTAAAAAAACAATTCTTGTTTATTTAAATTTACTCATTTATTCTTTTGGATTTTCTTTATAGATTATAATAGCATTTACAATTAATAAAAATAATTAATATATTTACTTCTAATTATTTGGCTTTCACATAAATATAAGAAGGTATTCACAATTCATAATGGCAAAAATGAAAATGATCTTCATATCATCAGCAAAGGGAAAAAATAGATAAAAGTATAATAAAGTACTATGTAGAAGTTAAAAATAATAAACTGACTTCTAAATAGAAATATGAATGGATTTTTAAAAATGACCTTGAGTAAATTAGTTGCCAAAGGAGAATTATGGTGAGATACATTTTAATATAACATCTTAATGCAAACATTAAATTATTATTCATGGTTTGTTGAGTTTAGATGTATAAATAAGAGCAAGGGAATAGATTAGAAACAATTTCCTTAGATGTGTTATAGTGGGTGTTTTTTGGAGGAGGGAAAAATAAGAATTGAGGTATTATGTGGACCAGTGAGGAAATTATGCTACCAAGTAAAGAATATTCATTAAAACTGTGCAATTCTTCCTGGTCCATCAACAAACAAACAAACAAACACAAGACTAACAAAATTTAAAAATAAAAATGAATGGGCAGAGTCATAAAAAATGGAAATCAATTACATCATGTTGACTCTACCTTTCCTGGAAGATACCATGAAAGAATTCAAGATATGTAATTTTTCTTAAATTTTATTGATAGAAAATTAGTTACAGTGCACCCTCCTCAGACTAAATTCTAAGACGTGCATTTGCATACCTTATGGATTTATATTGTGACAGTAAATCCACAGTTTCTCATTAACACCTTCAAAGCTGAAGGAAATGGAGTTCAAATTGCTGGTGCTTATAGTGCTCTCTGATGCCATCAGTCTTGACCATGAAGCATCTAATTTAGTGATGGTCACGATGTGCAATAGCATGAAAGGTGCCAAATTTGCTCATTCCCCAAGAGATCCTGCTTTGCTAAAGTTTACCTGTCTGCACCAACTCAAAAATAATGATATGCAAATAATATTTATGAATTCAGATGAAAAAGGCATCCCAATCTTATGGTATTATCTGAAACTAACAGAAGTAAATGACTTAGTAGAGTAGCCAAAATGTACATCTAAGTTGTTAGAGAAAAAATTACCTTCATATTTAGGGACTTCTAAATATGAAGCCCTGCACAAAATTAGCTTTATTTTGGATCTGAGATACATGACTTACAGAATAGAAATTTCTTTATTTTTGGGGTCTTAGCCCCATTTACCATCTGACTCTTAAGAAATGAATAAAGTAGTGGTAAGAAAGACCTGGACAGACTACTTGTATTTAACACTGGCATTACCAATATTCTACAGCCCATAGAGTTTACTCCCATTTTAACTTGTGTCTTTCAAATAGTGTTTGCACTCATTGGATCATATGATGAGTTCTGGGGATTTGGGTGCCAAGGATTGATTAAGAAGATGCCAAAGCTTTACTCACAGGCAATCTGGACTGGGACTGTTGTTTCCCCAAGTGCTTCTCCTCAGTGCTAGATACATTAGTCCAAGAGGAACACAACAGGTCTTGTTGATCAATAGATAGAATTAAACATAGCTGACTGGCATCCCCAGGGAGAAATCTAGGAGATATTTTGCTAAAATAAGTCTTAGTTACTTATTTTCTCCAAACTCCACTTGTCAAAATCTCTGACCTGGATAAAAATCTCCTTGATACTTAGAATTAAGGAAGGAAGTTTGAAGGACCCATGTTACAACCTGTTTCTTAGAGTTCAGCCAATAGGCCCCCTGCTTCAGGTTCATAAAGATCTGCTTATTAAAATTCAGATTCTTTGGCCAACTCAACTCTGTAACAGGCACTAAAAACACACAATTTAACAAGTTCCTCACAATCTAAATTCTTAACCTGAAGGATTTTTATTTTACTTCACTAATATTAATCATCCTTCATTATTGCTCATTAGGAATAATTCTGTCAGATGCTTCAATGTCAGTGATTCTTTATTAAAAATGCAATATGGACCCTCACATTATAGTGTTCTTTCCTGAATGGAAATCTACCTTTGAGTCATTAGCTTGTGCAGGGATCTGTTGTCCGATATTTAAGAACAATAAGTAATCCCATGAGGTAGAAACTGTGGATTACAAATACCATATATCTGTGTAAATGACTAAATGTTTTAACACATGAGAATTCAGGAACTTTTAAACAAATCTTATAAGGGGGTCTTTTGGTTGAATCTATTATTAGTTCAAAACGAATTTTGTTCAGGGTATACTACAGCATTCATTATAGGTCTTATTTAGGAGTCGGTGATGTAGCTTTGGAGGAGCACTGTGTAAGAGTAGAAGGATCCTGAAGAATAATTGGAAGAAGAAAAAGTATATGTTTAAGGCATGCTTTAGCTTTTAGAGCTAAACTAAACATGCCCAGCTCTCTGACATACCCTGTTATTGTTTTTAAAAGCAATACTAAAAGAAATATAAATGAAAATAGACAAAGTAAAATATAGTTACAATTTTACATAGAAAATTAATTAGCTAGGATCCTTTTATAGTACTAAGAAAAAAGATAATATAAGAGAACTATAAAAGGGAGAAGAAAAAAGGAAGGAATGAAATCAAATAAGAGAAAAGCACTTATAAATACATAAAATAAGTTGAAACAAAGTTTTAAGAAAGACTAAACTTTTTTTTTTTTTTTTTTTTTAAGATTTTATTTTTAGAGAGGGGAAGGGAGGGAGAAAGAGAGGAAGAGAAACATCAGTGTGTGGTTGCCTCTCACACACCCTCAAGCAGGGAGATGGCCTGTAACCCAGGCATGAGCCCTGACTGGGAATCAAACCAGTAACCCTTTGCTTTGCAGACCAGCACTTAATCCACTGAACCACACCAGCCACAGCAGGACTAAACTTTTTAAAAATAAAATAAAATGCATAGCAACATAAGAACTGCTTTTAATGATATAGAGGAGGCCAGTTTATGACACAGCAGACAAAGGAAAGCTGATTTGAAAAAACAAGGAAACTACTAACAACATTGAAAAATCCCAAAGAAAAAAAAACCCTCTAAATTCTTCTCCAATGAAAAGAATTCTTAGCAGGACCAAATAGTCAACAAAAGACACAACAGGTAGCTTTGTGAGAATCTTAATGAAGTCCCAATTGTCATGAAAATTAAATTTCCTGCTACAGTTTTGGTGTTAGGTGTTGTTGGAAATGGAGATATAGTGACCCCGTGTTTGTTTCCACAAGACCTGAAGGTGACTGCTGATGTTTACCTTGATGTTTTGAGAGAAGTAGTTGTACCATGGATGAAGGAAGTTGCAAATGGATGTCATTATTGCAGCAAATGAAGACTTTTTTTGATCAAGCACACCCTGTATACATGATAAATTGGCAAAATTTTAGTAAAATAAACAACATACCACAAAAGTGTTACATTTTGAACTAAATTTATTCTACGTAAATACATAAACATAGTCATTATTTTTTTAATTGTTAATGTTTTCAATCTTAGCTTTAATAGACTCTTTATGGGAATGAGGTTGTTTATTAACTTCTCTCTCACAAATGCTTCATACATAATTGTCTAAAGGATTTGCATCTGGCAAACTAGGAGGCCAGATTTCCTTTGACCAGAATTCAGGAACATTGACTCTGAGAAAGTCTTGCACCTTTTTGGCATTATGTGCTGGTGCACCATCTTGTTGGAAGATAAAATGACATCCATTTGCAATGTGCTTCATCCATGGTACAACTACTTCTCTCAAAACATCAAGGTAAACATCCTGTATCTTCATTGATGATCTCTTAGATTCTGTGTACAATATCTAGACTTGTGCATTCCTTATGTGTTTTCCTTGTTGGTGTGCTGAAATCAGGATCAGCATCATAAACCTTCTTCGCATTGTCAACTGTACATAAAGGATGTTCTTAAAGTCCACAATTTCCTTAGCAGTTTGCCCTGCACGCTGTCCTGAAACCATGGTTGCTTTAACATTATACTCCTTCAACATGACCATTGCTCTCAGAATTTAATAGTTTATACCTGAAACAATGGTGTTAAGTCATAACCTTAGACACATAGTTTTTCAAAATTATTAAGGAGCATGTGAAATAAAGAGATGCAAAGTTATTGCCAATTGATCACGTGTACCCTGTGAGAGTTGTTTTGTGTTCTGAAATATTACATAGTTGGTTTATTAAATCATATTGCCTATGGCCCTGGCTGTTGGCACAGTGGATAAGGTGCCAACCTGCGAATCCAAAGCTCACTGGTTCGATTCCCCAGCCAGTGCACATAACCTGGTTACAGCCAGGTCTCTAGCCAGGTCCATAGTTGGAGGCAGGTGAAAGGCAACCAAACATTGACGTTTCTCTCCCTCTCTTCCTCTCTCCCTAGCCCTCTCTCTAAAAATAATAAATAAGATCTTAAAATAAATAAACAAACAAAACATATTGCCCACATATTACAATTATTACCATAATTTTAGCTAATTTTAAATTAATTTGTCTACTTTTGGTAAACTTAGTTTACATAAAGCAAGTATGAAATTATTTTCAGATAAACTTTGTTTTTGTTTCTAAGAACAATTTATATTTCTATGCTTCTTTCTGTGCTCCCACATTTTGTTGTATTGAAAGAACAGCAGTAGTAAGCTGCTTGGCAAGTTAATCAAGCTTTGTACAGTAAAATATAAGGGCACATTTTTGGATATTTGCTAGTTACAAAAATATGCTGATGGCACATAATTGCATTTTACTTTATAGCACACTTCAAGCATTCCATACTCAGGAGAAGCCATTTTTTTTTCTTAAAAGAAAGTTTGATGCACAAGTTTTTTTCAAAAAGATTTCACCAGAAAATATAGTATATTGAGATTGGCAAAATACGTTTTTTGTTCCCTCCCTATACATCATAATGTCAGCAGTTTTAAAAATGGATGTCTCTGAGCCAGTTTGCAGCAAGTTTTATGACTACAAAAGTGTTTAGTCAAAACATGATTTGTCCCTGACACCAGGTTTTGCCTATGACGTTTTTGTGGGGAGAGAAATATGAAGGAAATTGCTGCCTAGATTCTATTCATTAGGCTTTCATTTTAATCAGGTCATAGTTTGGGGCATTCTCATAAAGCAATGCCGGCCCTGTACTGATCCAAGGACTATCATGTTTGATAAACTGAATATGCCACCTCCACAGCATTTGGGCTAATGGCTTCTATTTACAGTTTGCCAGAGCAGCATTTGTTTTATGTTAGAATATGGGAAGGGTGGAAGAGTTCAGTAGCTAATTTGTTTTTGGAGATTAATTCAACATAAAGAGAACATAGATCTCTTGTCACTTGTTAACTCATCTATTAACAGGAAGGGAGAATTAATTGATACATTTGAAAGAGAGCATAGAGTGTTCAATTTCTGATGTTAAAAGGCTTCTATTTAAGTTACTACAAGGCCTGATTTCTGATTTGCAAGCCAGTGTAATATGATGAAAGGGAAAGTGTCCAGTAAATTGTAAAACTGGTGGTGGTTAACGATAGTAATAGCTCATAGCTAGAAGCCTGCATACAGCTAAGAAGTTCTTATTTATTTTGAATACATTTGCATTCAAATCCAAATATTCTGTTCAATACCTGGAGACTTAACTGCTTTTTGAGAAGGCAATCCTGATTACCTGGAAGCACCAATCATTCCCCTCAGCTGCACTCTTCCTGAACAGGAAAATTTAACTATCCTAATTGGCTTGAGACTTATTTTCTCCACTCAGATATAAGTTTTATATTATTATTTTATCATATTTACTTAAATAGCTTACCAAAATATGTTTATTATATGTGTGTGCCCATGTGTCCTCTATTTTCTTCTGTTTATTTCTGCTATTGTTTTTGGTTAGGTTATGAAATGTTGTCACAAACCTATTTTCTACTTTCTTAGACCACCTAATAATGAACTTAATTATAAAAGGTGCTAGCCACAAAAAGTATATCAAATTAATAATAAATATAAATAGAAGAGTTAAAACTATAAAACCTTTAGAAGAAAATATATGAGTAAATGTTTGTTACCTTATGTTAGGCAATCATTTCTTAGATATGATACAATAATCACAAATAAAAAAAGAAAAGTAAATTGGATATTATCAAAAGTAAAACATCTGTGCCCTGGCTGGTGTGGCTCTGTGGATTGAGCACCAACTTTTGAAACCAAGTGTCACTGGTTCGATTCCCAGCCAGGACACATAACCAGATTACAAGTCAGGTCTCCAGCCAGGTCCCCAGCTGGAGGCAGGTGAAAGGCAACCATACATTGATGTTTCTCTACCTTTCTTCCTCACTCTCTTCCCCTGTCTCTAAAAATAATTAATAAAATCTTTAAAAAGTAAAACATTTGTGCTGAAATCAATACCACTACAAAAGTACAAAGATTATCAATGGCAAATTATATGTCTGATGAGGGACTTGTACTCAAAATAGTAAGTAACTTATAACTCAATAAAATGACAAATGACCACTTAAAAACAGGGTACACACCTAAATATCCATTTCTCCAAAGACATATAAATGGATAATAATCACATGAACATATGTGAAAAGATATTTAGCATAATTATTTATTAGGAAAAATCAAATTAAAATCATATACAACTCTATAATCACAAGGATGGCTGTAATAAAAAAGACAGGCAGTAAGTGTTGACAAAAATGTGGAGAAATTAGAATTCTCATACATTGCTGATAAGAGTGTTACAGGTGCAGTCACATTGGATAATGGTTTGATAGAGTTACTACAGTATTTAGCAATTTCACTCCCAGGTATTAACCAAGGAGAAATAACATATATTTATAGTGAAAAGAGCACATGATTATTCATAGAAAACTATTTATAATTACCCCATTTTGAAAATAATTTTTCATAGACTGATGAATGTGTTAATAAAATATGCTGTACAATAGAGTATTACTTAACAATAAAAAGGAATGAAGCACTAATCTGATATATGCTATGACATGGTTCAACCTTGAAAACATTTATCTACATGAAGAAAACTGTATATTATTTAATTTCATTTATATAATTAATCCCCAGAAAAGAACAACTTGCAGGAACAGAAACTAAAATAGTAGTTATCCAGGATGGGTGCCAGGGGAGGTAGCTGGATGCGGAATGACTGTTAATGAGCACAGGGTTTCTTTTGGGGATGATGAAAATGTTATAAAATTAAATTGTGCTGATATTTGCTCAACTCAGAGAATATACTAAAGACCATTGAATTGTATACTTTAACTTAACTGAATAAGTTACTAGCATCTTTTAAAACATGAATTAAAATAGATAAATTGGAATGGAATGGAATGAAATGAAATGAAATGGAACAGATGGAATAGAATAGAAGGAAAGGAAAGAAAACAAACAGAATAAAGTAGATTTTTGAACATAATGTATAGTAATACATTTTACTGTAGCTGGTGATCAAAAAAAAAAAAGTGTGAAAAACACTAATCTACACAGTAGTAATCTCTGCCTAGGCAAGTAGATGGAAATATTTGACAAGTAGATAAAATTATATCATTCATAGAAACTATCAGAATGAGTTTAAATGACCATTTACTTTTCAAACTCACTCTTTATCAATGAACATAATTCTATTTTTCTAAAGACACTGGAGGATTTGGGGAGAAAAAGCACTATACAGGACTCTTTCCAGAGAAAATAACTTGGATTTTAGCCAGCATTCATATAAACGACAACAGTAGCTTAGACTATATTCCTTTAGCTGGAGAGTTAATTGCCTTTACTTTTGTTTGCCGGCTGTTTTATTTGGCTTTGGTGTTCCATAAGGTGTGATAACTTTTAAAACAAAATGATAGATTCACATTTGGCTGTGTCATTTTTCTCCTACTGCATAGCGCATGTGAAATTATTAAACATGAGTCTACAATATCTAAGGATTGACTTATTCTAAAATGGATATATCTGCTATCAAAAGAAGACTAAAGTGATCTCTTTGCCCTTGTATACCAGTACACAACCAGCAAAGGACACAAAAATTAAAACGCAAGCTACTCAAGTTAGAGATAGAGGTACTCAGCATTGCAGCCCTCTACAGCTATGCTCTTAAGTTCATAAAGGCAGGCAGAACTTTACAGGATATACTCGAGAGGAAAGAAAAAAAGTATCCCCCATAAATCTGCTAATTACAAAATCTTACAGTAAGATTTGGCTGAGCACAAGATGTAAGCAAAAATCTCTCAGGGGCTGATTGGAAAGCTCTCAAGCTCTCAAGCACAAGGTGGACATTCATGAGCTACAGAAAGGAGCAAGGAGGAGCCAGTCTGAAAATAAGCATGAGAGACCTGAGATCCATGCAGTGAAACCAGGCCATCAGGTAGGCAAAACTTTCACAGACTCTGCCTACCTCTCTTATTCCAACCTCCAACTGTTTCATAAGAAAAAGATTAGACTAATACCATAATCCAAAGATCTGTGGTTCTTTTCATTTCAGGCAATTAACTTCATTTTTAAAATACTCGTCAAATTTAGATTAAAAATACCTCAGGTACTCTAAAATACTTTTTAAAATTAGTAAGCCCTAAAATGAAAAACAGCTATATGGAGAGCTCTGAGTCACATGACTTTTTAGACTGTAACTATAAATATAAAATCAAGTTAAATAATTTGCCGATCTAGCCCTGGCTGTTGGCACAGTGGATAAGGCACCGGCCTGTGATCCCAAAGGTCGCTGGTTGGATTCCCCAGCCAGGGCACATAACCAGGTTGCAAGCCAGGTCTCCAGCCAGGTCTTTAGCTGGAGACTGGTGAAAGGCAACCATACATAGATGTTTCTCTCTCTGACTCTCCCCTTTCCCCTCTCTCTAGAAATAATAAATAAATTGTTAAAAATAAAAATAAAATAAATAATAATTTGCCTATCTTTTAAAAGCATCTCTGCATGAGACTCATTGCAGCTTAGATGTACAAAAACACTCTTCAAAAGGGGATGGATGTAATACAACAACAATAAAATTAAATTAAAAAAAAAAAAAAAAAAGAAAAGAACACTCTTCAAGCTTTCAAGGCAGCCAGTCCACATCACCCTGTGCCTTCCAAGGTCAGTGCAGAGCAGCCCTTGATCTCAATAGAAACCTTGGCTATGACACAGTAAAATGAGATCTTTACACTCAGCAATGAGAGCTTGATACTTTCTATTAGTTGTTTCAGTGAAGTGTTACGTGAAGATACAGGAGTCAGATCTAAGTTCAAGTTCCAACTCTTCTACCCATCATTCATATTACCAAAGACAAGTCACTTAAATTCTGTTCCTTCATCTGCATGAAAGGAATAACATCTTCTGACAAGCTTTGTAGAATCAATAGCTTTGTAGAATCAACATATAATGCTAAAATATGATAATTTAGGTAAAGCTCAATATTTAATGAATTTCAATTGAATTTATTACATGGTGTAACAGTAAGTTTAATCATCTATATTTTGTAGCTTAGAGATTTTTACTCTTGTTACCATTTCCTTTAAAGTTTACTGTTATCTTTACCCAACTAATGGCACAAAAGTGCTCTTGATTATTCTCTCTGCTACAATAGAGAAAAGGCAGAAATTAAATTAAAACTGAACACAAAATCACTTCTTGTGAAATAAGACATACAGAAGGAGAAGAAAAAGTGAGTATATTCCTGCTCCCAAATTCTGGTTGTTATATAAACTTAAGCTAGAGTTTTTGAACTCGGGGGACTGTCCTGCAATTGGAAGAGTGTGAGGAGGGTGAGACTACGGTCACTTAAGAGCAAATTAAAGATATAGGCAAGAACCCATCAAATAAAAGTCCAGAAACTTACAGTGGGAAAGCTGAGTAAAGCAATGAAGACAGAATCTAGGTAAGTAGCCAGAGCAGGAGCCTTGAGACATAAACTACGGGGTACACTGATAGTTAGACCACTACTTGAAACTTAAGAGTCAGAGGCACTCCCACTACAATCATGTGTTGTTTAACAACAGAGATAGATTCCGAGAAACATGTTGTTAGGTGATTCAATTATGCAATACCATAGAGTGTATTTACACTCTATGGTGTAAATACATGGTCTAGCTCACTACACACCTCGGTGATATGATACAGCCTATTGCTCCTAGTACTGTACTGAATTACAATGGCAGATATTTGTGTATCTAGATATAAGAAATGTAGAGTAAAATAATGATATAGAAGGTAAAAATGAAACGCCTGTACAGAGCATTACCACAAATGGTGCCTGCAGGACTGGAAGTCGCTCCAGGTAAGTTGATGAGTGAGCAGTGAAAGCCTAGGACATTATTGCACATTACTATAAATTTTATAAGTGCTGTACACTTTAGCTGCACCAAATTTATTAAAAATTTGTTTTTTCCTTCGATAATATGTTAACCTTAGCTTACTATAAATGTTACTTTATAAAACTTTTTAATGTTTTAAGTTTGTGACTCCGTAATAACACTTAAAATACAAATATGTTATACAGCTATACAAATATATTTTATTTATTTATAGCCTTATTCTATAAACATATTAGTATTTTTCATTTTTAATAATTTTTGACTTTTTAAACATTTTTTGTTAAGAAGGAAGACACAAATACATTAACCTAGACCTACACAGGGTCAAATCATAAATACCACTACTTTCCACTTTCATATCTTGTCCCATGGGAAGGCCATCAGGGGCAGTAACATGCATGGAGCTGTCATCTCCTATAGTGAAAATGCCTTCCTCTGGAACACTTCTGAGGGACCTGTCTGAGGTCCTTCCTGAGGAAGTGTCCCTCTTTTCAGTATATATATATATATATATATACACACACACATATATATATATATATATATATATATATATATTCATGGTGGTTTGCTTATTTTCTTTTTAACCACAGATTTGCTTCTACACTGATAATGCACCATGAACATGCCTCCCTATTAATAAAAAGATGTCATTGTTAAATCTAAAAAACTCATAATTTTGCTTGTAATTTAGTTATTTTTTTTCTCTCAGATGTTGCTTCTTCTATTAAATATGTGTTAAAAGAAGTTTTAATATATGCATGTGTAAAATTGTGAAAATTTTATAATGTAGTACAAAATGTTGAATTATCAAATCACATCTATATAATTAATAACTATAATAATATTAACTATAGTCAAATGAAAAAAATATTGAAAATAGAACTTTTAAATAGGTTGGTGGAGTTCACAGGTGATTTAAAATGTGCTTAAATATGTGTAGACTATTTTTCACCTTTAAAAATTAGAAGTAAATATATATTGAAAAATTAAATCACTATATTTCCTAACCAGGAACAATTATCCTTTCAATAGAATTTATAAGACTAACACATTAATAAAAGAAAATGACCACCATACATCATTGGTGCCACTGTTTTACCTTTTGATTTGCTTATATCAAAGGCAAAAGATCCATCTCAAATTGTGCTCTACCCTTTGATAGATAGATACATTTACATGGGGACATTTAACTAATAACTCTGGATTTTTTTCACCAAAGATGGTAGTTAATAAGTGTTTCTTTTTTCATTATACAAGCTCTATCAGTTTGAGCTTGTTGATGCATTTAAGTCCATGACATTAATTACACTGGCAAAATATCCAAAAGTGCATTTTCTTTTATAGCAAAATGCCTTTGAAATGAAACTGGAAATAAAAGCATGAGGATAAGCCTCATTATTACTTATTACTTATGAGAATTACAAATATTAAACCCTTCTATGTCATAAATTGTAGATCTTTGATAATGGATTATCAGCTTCAAGCTAAATACTAAAATAATTTTATGTCATTTAATGAAGGCCAAAGGAATGTGTGTAATTACAACCTCTGGTATATTATTAAAATTAAATTTTGATTTAAGAAATAAAAAAAACCTTTATATATTCTGTCAACTTAGTTTAAGATTCTCCTATTTTCTTAAAAGAATTGACTGCCTGTTTTATTACAGTGGCTCTGATTTATATGGTAATAATTCCTAATTTTTTGTAAATTAATTCTTGTCAAAGAATGGATAGAAAGCCTTTACAAACTACAAACTTACAATAACAGAAACTCACATAATGAAGACAGTTTATTTCAGAAGAATAAATAGACCTGATATGTTTATACCCTTTCTATCCTTCAACATCTGAATACTCCAACTCTATAAAAAATAAAAGGTTAATTGGCCTTCTCTACCTTCTTTCAAAAAAAGCAAAAAGAAAACCAAGTTCACAAAACTTTCATGAGATATATAAAAATTAAAGATTGGAATGTATTTACAAGGGTACATATCCTTCTCCTCCCAATATTATCAGGCCTGTCTCCCTCCTTTCTTTTTAAAATTGGTTAAGCATCCACCATGCACTAGCTACCCCTAGTTCTTGGTCAGAACCCAAGAAGGTTCTGACACCAGCTCCACTGACAGACAACCAGGGTTCTCTGACATTCACATTTATAAGCAATGATATAGAGCAATTCACCTCAATGCCCTTAGAATCAGGATCTTCTCTCATAAAAAATAAATAAATAAATAAAAAATAAAAAATGAGGATAATAATATCTTTTTTTTTTTAATTTTTTTATTTATTATTTTCAGAGAGATGCAGAGAGGGAGAGAGACATCAATGTATGGTTGCTTTTCACCTGGCTGGAGACCTGGCTTGCAACCTGGTTATGTGCCCTGGCTGGGAAATCGAACCAGCGACCTTTGGGTTCGCAGGCTAGTGCCTATCCACTGTGCCACCAGCCAGGGCAATAATATCTATTTCTTAAGGTTGTTCTAAAAATTAAGGAATAATCTTTAAGTAATCAATCAAGTATACTTGAATTCCTGCCACTCTTTCATCCCTAATATACATGCAGCAAACAAATCACATGTTTTAAAGAAATGTCTGTCATAGCTAAAAAATAGAAAGACCTCCTTTTATTGTCAACCATCTCTCATTATATTCCATCCCTCCCTTAGTCCACCTTCTGCCATATAGTTAGGTCTCTTTCTCTAAATCTATCTGGTCATGCCACTCCTATGCTAAATGATTTTCCGCTAATTCTCTATTGGTTACATTCTAAAAGTCAAATGCTTCATGCCGTTGATATTTGGTCCCTGTATCCCGTCTGGATTCATCCTATGTCTTTGGTCTTACATAGTCAGTGTTCAACACTCACATTTGTGTGATTTTGCCTATACAAATCCCTCTGTAAACTACCATTTTCCAAAGTCTCATTTGGCATGTCAGATATCAAAGTCATCTCTGTTAAAGTCATCCTCCTTTGAATTTCTATAGTACATATTTCTAGCATAAACTTTCTTATAGTAGATTTTGAATTGATAAAACTTTCACAAAATTCCCCAACAGTCCCCCACTCCATAAACAGAAGTATCAACACATTTAAGTTCTTTAGCTAAATAGATAAAGATTGCTATAAAAAATATACACGTGTGTGTGTGTGTGTGTGTGTATATATATATATATATATATATATATATATTTTTTTTTTTTTTTTTAAGATTGTACTTCTTATTTCCAGAGAGAGGGGAAGGGAGAGAGGCAGAGAGGGAGAGAAACACCAATGTATGGTTGCCTTTCACCTGCCTCCAGCTACAGAGCTGGCTGGAGACCTGGTTTGCAACCTGATTATGTGCTCTGGCTGGGGAATCCAACCAGTGACCTTTGGGTTTGCAGGCCGGTGCCTTATCCACTGTGCTAACAGCCAGGGCTCACTATAAATATATTTAATAAGAGAACATTACTGGTGATTTATTTGTATTTTAATATTCAAAGGTTTTGTAACATTTTAAAGAAACATATATATATATCTTATACTAAAATATACAAATACAAGCAAAATGTAAAATTCCACATGTTCATGTTCACATATTTGTATTAATTAAGAAAACATATTCTATGAAGAGCTATTTAGCCATCAGCAATCTAACTTTTACTCTAGGAACAAAGTTTAATGTTTCGATTATTTTATTTTATTTTATTTTATTTATTTATTTTTAAAGATTTTATTATTTTTAGAGAGAGGGGAAGGGAGAGAGGCAGAGAGGGAGAGAGACATCCATGTGTGGTTGCCTTTCACCTGCCTCCAGCTACAGACCTGGCTGGAGACCTGGCTTGCAATGTGGTTATGTGCCCTGGCTGGGAATCGAACCAGTGACCTTTGGGTTCGCAAGTTGGCGCCTTATCCACTGACCCACCAGCCAGGGCTTATTTCGATGATTTTAAATCACCACAGACTCATTGTTGGAAGATCTGCTAGAAAGAACACTATCGCCTTAAACAACTTGAGCATAAAACAGGGATGCTCTAAATTTCAACATATAATATACTTGGTTTTCATTTGAACTGACAAGCTACACAAACACATTATTTTCTTGCTTTAATTTATAAAAGGAAACATCAATCAAGTCCAAGAATTTTGGAAATTCTGAACTAAAAACATTGGGATAAATGAAAGTATAAGAGATGTTAAAAATAAAACCAGCTATATCAGTACACAATAACTGGAAATAGGTTACTACCCTTAAAATTGAAGACCAAGACACAGTCCATTTACATTTAAGTAACAGGGTAAATAATAAAGATGTATCAATGTTTTAAGCAAATACACATTAATTAAGTAGAAACATCAAAAACATTATTGGCCAAAAATACTATCTCTTTATCATGAAAGCAAGAAACAATGAAAAGATCAAATATATTAATGTAATAACATGCTGTAAAATGCATGAGATAAAATCTTAGAAATACAAAGAAATTGTGAATGCCATAATCATAGCAAAGAATATTAATATATTACTCTAGAATTTGAGCAATCAAGAAGGAATAATGTGAATTAGTATGAAAATTATTTGAATAATATAATTAGCATATATATTTTTTATTTGCAAAGCTTTACAAAATGATTTTATGTCTGGCCAAATGTAATAAACTAAAAAGCAATAATAGGAAGATAAGAGAGAAATTACAATGAATAGGAATAAAAATGAAATTCCAACCACTTTAAATAGGTGTTAAAATTAATCTTAGATAAAAATGTTAACTGAAGTTAAAATTGATTAGCCCTGGCTGGTGTGGCTCAGTGGATTGAGCACCGGCCTGCAAACCTAAGGGTTGCAGGTTCAATTCCCAGTCAAGGCACATACTCAGGTTGTAAGCCAGGGCTCCTGCCAGGTTCCCAACCTGGGGCAGATGAAAGGCAATCATATATTGAAAAAAAGAAATTAATGAATAAAATAATGGAAATTATTGAAATCAAGTATCAGGTATTTTAATGTTGTTAACTATTATATTTTTTAATGCAGCTGTCTTATCTTCTGAAATTCTATGGCAGAATTTTTTTCTGGTATATTTGTCTTTATTGGCATATGAGGAGAAGTTGGGAAATGTCACTATGGGTGATTTATACCCCACTAAAGTGCTGTCCATTCTAACTTTCCTGGGATATGTTTTAGAGTTTTTGGGGTTTTGGGGTTTTCTTTTTTTAGCTTCCTAACATATAAAAGATAAAAACAAAAATTAAGAACAGAAAATAAAAATTACCAAAATTAATCACAAATAAATCTAATTGCTTCTCAAAGTTTAATAAAACAGACGTAGCTGAAAATTTACCTAAGAAAAATGAGAAAATGAATAAAAAATGGTATTCAGAGTATAGAGCAATGAGTGTGACTAAAGAAAGATATTTGATACAATTTCATATTTTATTTAAAAACTTAAAATTTAAAATATTATAATTCACTTGACAAGCAAAACTGACAACCACTAAGTTCCACCACTCACACACACACACACACACACACACACATATACACACCAGAAAAATTCTAGCAAAAGCCAGTCAATATGTTAGGTGTCAAATAGTTTTATAGGCAAGGTCTTTCTTCTTCTGTTCTCTAAATACTCAGGAATACACACACACACACACACACACACACACACACACACAAATACTAATAAGGGATGCTTCCCAGTTTATTTAAAAATAATAATAGTTAAAATAATTTATTATATATAGTATTAATTTTATTTATATTAAAATTAAAAATGAATACATTACCTAAGAGTGCTTTTTATATACTCTGCTCTTTGTTTGGATTATTGAATTCTCATTAAAAGTCTTCTGATATACAAGCATTTTTATGCCCATATTAAAGATAGCAAGGCTAAAATTTATAAAGGTTGAATGTATCACTCAAGGTATATATTTCACAAAAGTTAGAAGTAAATATATGTAACCTGATTAGAGAAGCTATATTCCTAATTTTTCTGCTAATCTAAGTGAAAAGGCATGAGAGTACACACCAAGTAGAAAAAATAAAATAAAAAAAGAATGAAAAAAGGGAGAAAAGAGAAAGAAAAAAAAAAGTTTCATTTAGAATACATTTTATATCTCAAAGAAGTTTAAAAATAGTATTTTACTTCAAATTTCCTTTCTAAGTTCTGGCTGGTGGCATAGTGTATCAGGTGCCAGCCTGAGAACCCAAAGGTTACTGGTTCGATTCTCAGCCAGGGCACATAACCAGGTTGCAAGCCAGGTCGCCTGCCAGGTCTGTAGCTGGAGGCAGGTGAAAGGCAACCATACATTGATGTTTCTCTCCCTTTCTTCCCCTGTCTCTAAAACTAATAAATAAATTCTTTTAAAAAATAATTTCCTTTTCATGAAAAAATATTTTGATAGCTCCTAAGTTTCTTGCTGGATGTAACTTTTGAGGAAGGGAAGAAAGGTATATTTGACCAGAAACAGATTATTCCATTTAACTTGACTACTTACAAGAGCTCCTCAGTACCCCAAGAATGAACAGTGAAACACACAGGGCAAGCATGCTGGTAATGGTTTCTTGTTATAGGACAATGAAACACTTTCAACACCTGATTTAGGGGTTGGAAACTGAAGTATAGAAAATGTGTGCCTTGTTAAAAAAAGGTTAAACCTCACCACCATACCTTGAAAATTTTCATTGTTCTCTGGATAAAACTTTCAAAATAAGGTGATGGATCTCAAAAGAGAATTAAAACCCAACATATAAGCATGATCATGTCTGCTATTACTTTAGTTCTCAGATGTTCAAAGTCTACATGCAGAAGGACATTGATATGAGGGAACAATAGATCAAATCAATTTATCAGCGATACCAGACTACTATTAGGATAACCATGTCCCTGGCCCAGATTTGCCCTGTGTCAGATCCTCCCATTTCATGACTACTCTTCCAACTCTGAGGCTAAGTCATGATTTCAAGACAGGCCTTGAAACCCATTTTACTGGCTTCAAAATTACCTCTATTCATGACCTACTGTTTGAGTCCAATATCATTACTACCTGTGCCAATTAACACTTCTAAGAATCAGATTACTAAAGAAAAAAATGGTTTCACAAAGAAGGATGAGCAGGTCAGGTAAAGACAAGGTCACAAAGTTTTAGACCCTTCAAGAAGAGTGCAAAATGAAATAGAGGCAAGCACACTATCAGACATGGAATTCAAAATAATGATGATACAGAAACTCAATGAGTTCAGCGAGTTCAAAGAAATTACAGACAACTCCAGGAGAACTACGAAGAACTCCAGGAAAGCTACAAGGAACTTACTGAGAACTACACCAGCATTAAAAAGGACATAGAAACCATCAGCAAGAGCCAGGAGGAAATGAAGAATACAATTTCTGAATTGATGAACACAGTAGAATGAATCAAAAGCAGGCTAGAGAAAGCAGAGGATTGGATCATCAAGCTGGAGGTCAATGTAGAAAAAAATTCCCAGGCAGTGCAACAAAAGGAAAAAAGACTGAAAAAGAATGAAGAGGTTTTAAGAAAGCTGCAGGACAACATGAAATGTAATAACATCTCTATCTTAGGGTTACCAGAAGGAGAAGAGGAGGAACAAGGGATAGAAAACCTTCTCGAAAAAGTAATGACAGAAAACTCCCCTAACTTGAGGACAGAAAATGTCATGCAAACTCAGGAAGTACAGAGGGTGCCAAGGAAGATGAACCCAAACAGGCCCACTCCAAGACACATCATCATGAAAATGGCCAATTTCAAAGACAAGGAAAGAATCCTAAAAGCAGCAAGAGAGAAACAGCTAATAATATACAAGGGGGCTCCCATAAGGTTATTAGCTGATTTCTCAACAGAAACACAACAAGCCAGAAGGGAATGGCAAAAAATATTCCAAGCAATGAAAAACAAAGGCCTGCAACCAAGAATACTCTACCCAGCAAGGCTGTCATTCAAAATGGAAGGTGAAATAAGGAGTTCCCCAGACAAAAGAAGTCTAAAAGAACGCATCTCCACCAAACCAACATTGCAAGAGATGCTAAAGGGTCTGCTTTAAGAAGATGAAGAAACAGAGAGACAGAAACACAGGTACAAAAGTAAATGGATTAAATGCACCAGTCAAAAGACATAGGGCAGCTGAATGGATAAGAACCAACTTTAACTTATGAATGCTTTAAAGTGATCTTGTTATAAATAGATTTTATTAAATAAGATACATTTTGGTATATTACTTGTATCTGCATTACTGCAGGTTAAGTTTCCTTAGATTGGAATTGTTTCACAATATGGGAAAATTAGGTTACTTGCAATAACTCAGAAATATCGAATGCAGTTAAGGAAGAAGAAAAAAGTAAGAAAATGTGGATGTATATTACATAGAAGACATGCTATCTTTCTTATTTACTGTTACAAAATATGTGCTTATTTGTGGGCATGTAATATATAGATTTTGTTAGCAATTTATATTTTAAATAGCAACCAATTGGACATGGGTGTGTTGTGAAATCAGTCAATCTTTTGGTCAGAAAAGATGCTGAGAATGAAGACCAATTTAGATGGAATTTGCAAACTACTAAACTATATGATTCATGTACATAAACAATATATATTCTCATATTAGCATGTAAATTATATGAGATTTCTTTCAACTAAATCATGGAAATACAAATTTCCAGTTATGAAGGCCCCCAAGCTGGGGATGCTTGGGAAAAGGAATGAATACTATAGTAAATTTTATTATTGAAATATGAACATACCTAATCTCTACCTCAACAGACTCTTAAATAGTTCAAGGGTTAGTTTAGGACCACATAGAAAGTCAACCACAGATTCAAAAAATAGCTAGACTACTATTCTACAAAATTATTTAAATCCTAGGGATTTTTATTTTTTACCTCAACTTAGTAGATATAATCATTTCTACTCTGGGGACCAGCTGAGCACTGCAAATGCCATTATTTCTGAAGGAATCAACTTGTAAAACACATGTAGAGGAAAAACAGAGGGTATTGAAAGAAGTAAGATCTGTGCCTAGCCTAAATGTAAAAAATAGTAATAAATCTACTATTTAAGATGGAAAACTTCAAAACGAATAAGTTGTAGTTCCAGTAGCTTAAAATAAAGTTGAGTTGCATTATTGGAAGGGGGAGAATCTGACTCAAAAACCAAATTCATTTTTTACTATGGGTTTGGCACTGTCTCTAGGACAACTTTCACAGAAGTGAGTTCTGCAATACACCATTTCTGTGATCTATTTCACAAAAATAGCATTCCAGAGTAAAGTAAGTATAAAAGAAGAAAAAAACCTGCTTAATTTTGCTATATTTAAAACACTATCATTTAACATGTAATAATTACATAAGCCATTGGCATATTTTAAATTTTTTTGTATTAGCCCTTCAAAATCCAGTATGTATTTTAAATATGTGTAAAAATATGTATGGGTATAAATGAATTTTTGCATGTGTTTGGTAATATTGCAATTCATATTACTTGAAAGAGTAATTCTTTAAACAAATGAATTAATGTAGGCATTTTGGAATAATGAAAAGAAATCTTTGTATTAATATGATTTGAGAAGCTGACAGAAGGCAGTAATTAAATGGTGAATTATCTGGATGTGAAAGGAAAAGAGAAAAAGTACACATTCATAGTTACGGAATAGACAGGGGGATGTTAAGAAGAACAAAGGAAATAGAGAAGCTAAAGAACTTATATGCATGACTCATGGACATGAACTAAGTGGGGCATTGCTGGAGGAAATGGGGTACTGGGTGGTGGGGTAAAGGGGAAAAATTGGGACAACTGTAATAACAAAATAAAGAAAATATATTAATAAAAAAGAAATGTAAAATGTAATCAAATACATTCAATTCTAGCAACTTAAAGATAGGTTAATATAAAAAAACAAATAAACAGTTATTTTCATGTAAACACTCAATGGAGAAAGAATAGTCTTTTCCATAAATAGTATTAAAAACTGAATCACTGCATGCAGAAGAATAAAATTGGATTCCTATTTTATACCCCTCACAGAAATTAACTTGACATAAATTAAAGACTTAAACATAAGACCTGAAAGCATAAAACTTCCAGAAAAAAAAAAAAAAAAGAAAATGGCTCCTTGAGATTAGTCTTGGCAGTGATTTCCTGGCTATGATGCCAAAAGCACAGGCAACAAAAGCAAGAATAAATAACTGGGGCTACATAAAATTTAAAACATTCTGCACAGCAAAAGAAACAATCAAGATGAAAAAGGCAACCTGTGGAATGGAATAAAATATTTGCAACCTATACAACTGATGAAGAATTAATATCCCAAATATATAAAATGTTTATACAATTCAATCACAAACAAACAAACAAACAAACCTGATTAAAGAATAAGCCGAAGACCCGAATGGGCAGTTTTACAAAGACATACAAACAGCCAACAGTTACATGAAAAGGTGCTGGACAGCTCTAATCAGCTGGGAAATACAAATGAAAACTACAATGAGATATTACCTCCCATTGTTAGAACTGCTTCCCAGAAGCAGATGAGACAAGGGCTGGAGAGGGTGTGGAGGAACGGAAACTCTTGTGCACTGCTGGTGGGAATGTAAATTGGTGCAGCCACTGTGGAAAACAGTATGGGCATTTTTCAAATAATTACATACAGAACTACCATATGATTTAGTAATCCTATTTCTGGTGAGTTGTCAAAGAAAACAAAATCACTATTTCTAAGAGATAAATGCACCCCAGTGGTCATAGCAGCATTATTCACAACAGGTAAGACATGAAAATAATCTGTATCCATTGGTGGATGAATGGATAAAGAAAACATTGTAAAAACACAGTTGACACAACAAACATTCCTGATAAAATAGACAAAAATGGAATATATAAAAGATTCTGAACATTATTAATAATATTTATCTGATATTAATATCAAATATTATTTTGCTATTCAAATATGAAGATGTTTCCATTAAGCCAAATATAAGACAGTGGTATCTGCTTCCGCAATATTACTAATTCTATCAGGTCTAGACAAATAGAGAAATAAAACCAGAATAATAAATATATGATGATTTTATATATGAAAAATGAGACTCCATTAGCCTAGAAAAGTGGTTTTTCAAAAAAGAGTGTTGATACAACTGATTATTTGTTGATTTATTATTTGTAAACTTGATGTGTATGTCAGTGTGTGTGGCTTCAGACTCATCCTAGGCATATACTTGAATGTGAATTCCAAATGAATTTAATATTTAAATAATTAAACATTTAAAATATATTAACTAGAACAAAATGCATGAGTTTGGCCCTGACTGGTGTGGCTCGGTTGGTTGAGCATTGTTCCACAAAGCCAAATGCTTTGGATTTGACTTCCCGTAAGGGTACATTGCTGGGTTGTGAGTTCAGTCCCTGGTCAAGGCAAGAAAGGCAACCAGTCAATGTTTTTCTTTCACATTAATGTTTCTCCTGTTCCCTCTTTCTAAAAACAAATAAGTAAAATCTTTTTTTTAATGCATAACTTTAAAATATCCTTACAATAAGGATAATGAACCTGAGTAAGACCCTAAAATCAAGAAGACATAAAAATTGTTGTTTTTAATAATCCATCTGGCATGTTTTCCACAAGCAAATGTTACAAATAATAGTCAGAGACAAAATATCTGAAACAGATATAACAGAAAATCTCCTCAATCCATAGTTATATAGAGCTTGGATAAATTATAAGAAAATGACAAGCATCACTTTGAAAAGGTAGCAAAGGCTATGGACAGAAATTTCATAAGAAAGAATTTAAAATGACCAATATACACAGGAAAGAAATTAAAATAAAGAAAAATAAAAATTATGATATCCAATCTAGAAACATTTCAGAAAATAGTCTCACTCTAGTACACTTATACAAACAGTGCTTAAATGAAAAGTTCAAAAAGTCTTGCAGAAATAAGTAAACATGTCTTTTGGAGAAATAAGTTTGTATCAAAAAAACAGAACCACAAGCACAAGAATTCTGAAAACATACACAGATTCACTTAACACCAATCAAAAAGTAAAACAGCTGACTTTTAATATATTTTGGCTCAAGAACACATGGTACAGTTTTCACAACTTGCTGGGAGAAAATAATTATGATTAACTCACCAGGGGAAACTACACAGGAGCCAAACAGGGAAACCAAGGACACAGCATTACAAGGACATGGTAGCATAAGAAGGACATAACATTTTAACTTGCAAATGAAAGTGGGCAACTATGTGGGACAACCCCAATGCAGATGCTGGTTAGAAATCAAAATAAGATCAGAATAGTAACAATGATAATAATAACAATAAAAGAGGCTTTTAGTTTGATATGGACTTAATTTTTGTGCTTAATAACATCTGAATTATTACAGGCCCATCTTCCCACTTCCCCCAAATTGCATCACTCTTCATTGTACATTAATCTATAATAGTAGATTCCTATTGCTTTGTTACCTCTAACTATGAGTGTCCCTCCTAGGGCTTGTTTGAGGTCTGGGAGACAGCAGAGGTTTCTCATTCTCAATGCTTGGGAGACACCTTGTGATAACTTCCTAACAAGAATGGCAATAGGTCCCAGGAATTGACAGTCTAATTAGTCTTCACTACAGAGAGGCAGCAGGTGATATGTGAAAATGACACTTTATTGCCTAGGATCTCTTGAAAAACAAGGGCTTTGGAGTTCATTTTTGCTTTCTTGTTTTAGATTTTCACGTTTTCAAAAACCAACCAGGATATAGATCAGGGGAAAAATCTGCTGTATTTTTACAGTTAAACATAAACTAGCAAGTGAATTTTATGTTTTTGACATGAAGCTCCAAGCCATACTGCAGACCTATTTGGAACAAGCTGTATCCTCATATCTTCCTGATGCTAGAAGTATTTTGGCAGGCAGGCATGAAAACGTCAACGTAGACGGCTGCTCACAACATGAGACACATTGCAGTGCTTTACATATACTGATTATTACTGTCTCAATTAGAGACCTCAAGTATGCTGTGGATTCTGTTTCACTCCTGCACACCCTCTTCTTTCAACTTCCTTGACACATCACATTGTCAGTATTGACATTCTTGAGGAAATCACGATGGCTTCTCGTTCACTTGTATTAATTCTGAAGGAACCTGACTCCTCTACCCAACATAAATTGCCTTTCCACTGTTTTAGCACAAAACATTTGTTTCCTTCAGATCCATCCCAGCATGCACACATGTAACCAACTATTTCACAGCACCATACCTTTCATGCAATGCCAAGCTGTTGCTCAGCTCCCCTCTCTTCTCACACCACACAACCAGGCTGCTCAAATCTTTAAGGTTTAGTTCAAATCCTTTTACTGTAAGACACATTCATCAGCCCTGCCGGCTCAGAAAAGTATACTTTGAAAAAGTAACATCCCTAGTTAACACAAATTTAATCCTTGATTATTTTTATTTTTTATTATAACTCTTGCTCTGATTGAATTGTCACACATTTTTGTAATATTTATCAGTCATTCCATGGGACACTCAATTAGCCTTTAATAGTCCCCAGATAATGCTTACTAAAATCTTTAAAGTTAAATAGTTGTTCAAGTCAAATAAGCACTTTAAAAACAACAGTATTTATAGTGGGAATTTCATTTTGTTAGAGATTTTTAAATAATATTTCTCTGTATTGATAATCACTTTCCATTTTTCACACTGGTCAATGAAATCATGCATTGCTTTAAAAGAAAATACCACAAACTTCAAACAACAGATGTTAACCATGTACAGGTGGCTGAAGAGCTCATGGATTGGCTTATTGGATTTGAGACTTTCTACCTCGTGGTAATCAGTCTGTATTTTCCCATGGTTGACAGGTCACGCTACAGCTGTTACAAGGATGCCAGGTGTGATAAGCTGTCATTACCAGCATGAGGGGCAGGTGTTTATATCACAGTGAGCACACTTGTGGCCATTTTCAAGGGCAGCAGGGGCCCTGGTTCCTGGAAGGTGCAGCTACCCAACGAGAGTAATGTGGACTGCTATTCACACTGGTTGCAATAGCCTCAAATTATACCATAAATGCTATAAAGTGGGCAGTGGCACCTCACTGCAACTTACTAAGATGTGACCATTGACACATTTGGAATAATCTAGTTTCTTTTGAAATACCAAAACCTACTCCAGTTTAAGCCCATTATCCTGTCTGAATGAAATGGCTTTTTAGAAGACTAATTTTGAATTTATATAAGCCATTTACTTAATAATATTTAAGACATGCTGTTTAATTTTCCTGGCAACATCTGCATTGCAAATGAGGGGCTCTGTTTTATGGAGTGTCATTTGGGAACATTTTATAAACTTGAAATCTTAAAGCAGGCAGAGCCAATGTGGTCAACTCTCTCATTAAGCACTAAGATTTCTGGGTAAAGCTTCTTAAAATTCACTATTGTCAATAAAAGCCTCTGTTAAATTAATTCATGAGTACATTTGATTTAATTTTAAATAATGGTTTTGGACTTGATACCTAATATGTTTTTCTGTTCTCAAATGCCATCTGCAAATGCTCAAAAGAAAGAGGCTTCCAACTGTGTATGACCAGATTTATTCACCAGGATTATTCATACTTCTTAAATGAGTAGATTCTCAAAGAAGGAAGATGATCATGGGTTTTGTCTTTTCCCCCCAGAACTGTTTTCTGTCACATGTCCTTTAAAATCCTCTGAGTGCCTAGTGCTTCCATATAAAGCTCAGCTGTAGCTCCTTCTGTTACAATGTTACAATTATCTCCTTAACTAATAAAACTTACATGAAGGTGGCAGCTACCGACAGAGTAAGTAATAGTTCAGTATATTAAAAGCAATTTGAAAAGGAGGATAATAGGTATAAATAAAATAGGATCTTTCCAGTTGCCTGTCAATTAACATCTACGCATACATCAAGAGTATTAAACCACCATACTCTCTGTAAAATTACTTGCAAATACCAGCTTATGAATCCCTCACTGTATGTTAAGAAGTTGTCTACATACTATTGTTTTTCCTGTTTTATTTAACATAAAAACACAAGTATGAGTTCCAAAGAAGTTGATTTGTTGTAAGCATCAAGAGATGGGCTTTGGGTTAATGACTCCACATATACATATATATGGTTAGCTTTTGAGGTGGAATAAAAATAATGCGGCAAAATTAAGATGATATACTTAAACATTTGAATTTATAAGTTTCTCAAGAATTTAGATTTCATGTCTTTATAGCAAATACTTAATTTGTAAGTGAATATAAATGATCCTTAGAAAATAATACAAAGTTAATATTTTCTAATAGTTAATCATTAAAGTCATTAATATGTTGGCAGTACCATTTGAATAACACTAATGAAGAATTTGAAGTTATTTGTCAGGAGTGAAGTTTACTTTTCACTGCTAAAAAAATTTTGTCTAATGAGTTTGATTATCCTTAACTATTACTCCATTGGCCTGAGCCAATATATACATTCTAACTAGGCATAAGGAAGAAGATATAGTTGACTTTGTATATTCTCAACCTCAGAAGTGGTCACCAGATGTCTGGTCCTGGAGTTTTGAGACCTTTGGACTAGTAGGTTCTGATGGTGGGCAGGTCTCTGTCCTGGTAATAAGCATGGGCTTATTCAGGAGAGTGTAAGCTTTACTGCGAGCAGCAATGGGCTAACAACCACAAGGCCGGGGTGCTCATGAAGATGTTGGCTGTCCACCCTGTCCAACAGCAGTGTGCTAAGATTACAACAGGGTCAGGCTAATAAACTCATTAGAACAAAGGAGGTTGTATGTGCCTTAGAACAAAGAGGCAATTTACACCAAGGTAACATCTGCTGGTTCAGGGCCGCTATGTCGGTTGCCCCTGGGCTTAGTGTTCCAGGGCTCTGGGATAAGATTAGCTCCAAGGCTAGCTAGTTGGCAGACTCCAGTGGAAGGGTCAGCCATATATAGAGAGGAATGGGGGATAAGACCGCCCCCCCCCCATCTGACACCAGATTCTTAGGGATAGGGAGAACAGGTGTCTCACCCTATGGCTGCATATTGGCTGAACTGCAAAAAGCCCCAGATTTTTCAAGGTTCTAATGCCAAAACAGTGTACAGTGAAAGAATCATTGTGTGAACCTGATAATATGTCCCCTAGAGTAGGTTTAGCCTATAGCCTATGCATTGAGTCTTAGATCTTATACCTGTTTCCCTTCTATAGAGTACTGAAGAAGATTGTTGGAATGGGCTACACCAGTTGAACAATCAAGGACCAACATATAATATGCCTTGGAAGAAGGTATCAGTAACTCTCCACTGTATCCAAGATTCCTGGTGTCATTGAAGAGCATAAAAGAGAAGCTCAGCAGCTCAGTTACTACTCTCGGGAAATGTACCCAACAGAAACACATGAAAAGAATGCTTCCTTCACATTACTGAAAGCTAGCACAATACAGGAGGTCCTTTACCTATTTTCACATCTTAGTCTTCAGTGCCACAGGAGCTACAACTAGAAGATAGGAAATACAACAAAATTAATTAACCTACCCATTGGGCCTAAAATACAGGTTAAGAATGAACTGAACAAAGAAGAGAGAATAAGAAGCACTTGCTTGAGGGCAGAAATCACTGAAAAAAGAAAACTTATTTGTAGCACTCTGGATTCTAATTATTCAGTAAATCAGCTGCACTTGTGTGGAGCAGACAGAAGGATATGGGGTAGAAAGCTTAAAATGGGGAAAAAGGGAGAAAAAGAACAGAACATAGTCTCAGAATTCTGTCTATATTCATTAGAACTACATGATTCAATATGACATATGGGCCAGCAGCATCAGCATACCCTGAGACCTTGTTAAAACTGCAGAATCTTGGGCTCTCTATATGCACTCCCATACACCTGGACAGAGTTTCTCCAAGGTTAGTATATATAAGACTAGAATGGTAAGTTTGAAAAACAGATTCCTGGGTCTACCCCAGAATTTCTGAGTTAGTGTGTCTGGGGTGGGCTAAGAGATTCTAAATTTATAATAAGCTCCCGGATTATGCTGATGGTGCTCATCCGTTGACCACATTTTGAATTAGTAATGCAGAGAGAAGCTAAAAATTTGTATTTACCTACTTGTGTGATTGCCCTAGTAATTAAAAATCACCTCCATAGCAGGGAGGTAGAGTGGGATTGCCCTTGACTTCCTTCCAACCAACAGGTCCACTTTTGCATGCAGTAGAGCTGCTTTTCTGCTTTCTTTTATAGAATTGTTAAAGTGCTTGGGAATGGATATGCAGCTGGGCATGAAAATGAACAAAAACAAACATAATAGCAAAAGGTATATCCACTCTTAATTTCTTTTATTCTTCTATTGTCTTACTAGACTTTTGTGCATGTAGTACATTTTCCTCAGCATTTCTTGTTAGAATAAGTCTCTGAGTTGTATTCTCTTAACACCTCTATTTTCTCCTACAGGGGATCTAAAGGGGGGAAAATATAATTGAAAAATATCTAATAGAACTGAAAAATACTACATAAAATCTGCTACATAATTTGCCAAAGTCTCAGTTCCATTTGTTTTATGAAAATGTGAAACTTGTAACAAAATTTTTAATCAGGCTAGAAAATAAAAACCCATGGCAAATCATTATTCTGCGCTTCTGTTATGAAAATCTAACACTCACAAAGAGAGCATATGCCATTTCCTTTTCAGGAGGAAATGTTCCGAGATCCTTTGATAGAAAGTTGGGTGAAGTATCTGAGAGAAAAGATAAGAGAACGTTTGCACAGCCTACCCTCTTCCAGCAGTCTTATCTGGGACTTTCCTGGAGGCTGGCCAAAGCTTTCTCTGCTCTCAGCAGGAGAGCTGCAAGAGAGAGGAGGGCTGGCAGGCATTGTCAAAGATATCTCAGCAGTTTCTTCTCCCCAGCAATCTTTCCCATTAACAACAGCTGAAGGTTTCACCACCCTGCAGTTTGAACTCTCTGAAGTCGAGTTCACAGACAAGCATTCTAATCAATGGCATAAACCAATAATTAGATGATGGGTTGGAATAGCACAGACTTACTGCATATCTGATGGAAACTAGAACAAAACTAAGGGGAAATGAGTGATTTTTAAAAAAAATGCTTATTTATTTATTTATTTTTAGAGAGTGGGGAAGAGAGGGAGACAGGGGCGGAATACGATGTATGAGAGATACACATCCATTGCTTGCCTTCACATGCCCCCAACTGGGGACCTGTCCTGCAACCCAGGCATGTGCCCCAACTGGGAATTGAACCAGAGACTCCTCTGGTTTGCAAGCTATCACTCAATTCACTGGGCCACACCAATCCAGGGCTAAAAATGAGTCTTACGGCATTCATTTTCTATATGGTGCTAAGGTGACACCTGAAACTTGACATGGGAGAATCCTTTAAGAAAAGTAAAAATTAAGACCATATTTCCCTTAGGATTAATATTTGTTTTTCCCATGATGTTATTCTTGTGCTTGGAACTGGTGAGTATTGCATAAATGGTTGCTGAGTCAACTTGACATCTCTCTTCCTTGGCCCCTTTCACTTACAAAAATAATTTATTGCTAAATAGTATGCCTGAGCAAATTTCTAATCACCACAGTTTCTATCCCATTTAATTCCCAAAATAAAGGCTAAGCTAAAACCCAAGATGCAGACCTCTTAGGTTAGCTTCTATGAGATTCTCAACAATGAGCGGTTGAAAAGTGAAACATCCATGTGGAAACCTTATAGATATTTCTACAGCATAATGGATAGCTCTCTTCTTGTCTCACTAAACCAAGCTACTGTGCTATATAACAATCTTCACATGTGTATCATTACATATTAGCTTTAAAATCAATTTGTGTCTTTAATATTAGGTTTATATTTCTCTGCTCCATTTTATTTTATCTAGAATTTGACTTAAAAGCCCTATAAATGATAAAACAACTCTATTTCCTATTAAATATATGTTGCTATTTTGCATCCAGAGCCCCAATATTTTGAAAACAAGATATATATTGACTTTACTCTCCTTTGATGTCATAAAAAAATAAATAAATAACATTTTTGAAACATGCTAAGGGTTTTGGAGAGGTTGGGGCCTGGGGAACAACAGCTTAATTCTCCCACCACTGTCACTTTGCCCAAGGTGACTATGACCTTTTGGTTAGTCCACTGTAATGGTTTCCTAAGGAAAATAATCTCCTTATACCATACTGCTCATATATAATCCATTCTTCACACAGCAGCTAAAATTTTGTTTAAAATGTAAATTATATTATTCTTACATTTTCAATGCTTTAATTGTTTCATATCACACATATTAGATTCTAATTATCTTATGATCAATATAACCTAACCCTTGCCTACTTTTATGGTTTCCCAAATGTGCCTTTATTTACTTTGCCTTAAACCCACAGGCTTCCAAGTGATTTTTTTTCAACATGCCAATCATACACAACCCATCCTTAAGGCCTAATAGACATTGTTCCATGTGTCTGGAATCCTCTTTCCCAATTATTTGTATTTCTTCTTTCTCTTTCTCTTTTTCTCCTCCTCCTTCTTCCTCTTTTCCCAGCCAGACCTCTGTTTAAATATCTCCTCAGATAGGCTTTCTTTGGCTACTCTAAAGAAAATAGCACCTATCATTTTCTAACCTCTTACTCTGATCTACTTTTCTTCATAGCCCTTATCTAATATAACAAACATTTATTGGTTTAGTTTCTTTTTTGTCTGTTTTTCTCACTATAGTGGATATACTATACACCAGTATACCTATATTCTGGAGCTGCTTACCATTAACAGTTAATTTGCAGTATCTGGAACAGGAACTGACACATAGGAGGATGCAATAAGTATTAGTTAAATGAATGGGAAGAAGCAACAACACATAAATAGGCCTGTCCAAAAAGTATCAAGCCAATGTCTATATTTAAAACCATTTACTTGGCAGATACTTTTGGGACTGTCCTCTTATGTTCAGCAATGCCTGGAGAGTATCCTCAAGGTTCAAAAACCAAATAAAGGAAATAAGCTTATAGATGGCATTGGTCCATTAACAGTCACTATGTTTTTACTTATGAACTAATTTACCAGGAATTAATTGACTTCTTAACCTCATTTGAGAAGTAGCAGTGAATCACTAATACTCATTTTCCAAAAATTCCTATAGCCAAAATGGAATTTGAGAGAGGTATCACATTGTACGAGACATCAGGAATGTTAACTGCTTAAAAGGTAAAGCAAAAAGGGCATAAGATATATTTGTATATTTGATCATCTGATATAGTCCAACTAACAAAAAAAAAACAATAAAAAACCAAAAAACATCTTCCCCTTACAGGACTGAATAGCTTGTCACTATATGTAAACAAATGTTATAGGGCACCAAACAGCGACCAAAATAGGCAAAATTAGACAAAACTGGAGATACTGTAAGGTTTGAGCGAGGAAACCATGCCAAGTGAGGCCACCTAAGGAAAATTCTCCAGCCTACAATCCATTCAGGAGACAGACAGAGATTGAGCAGAAAGCTGCAGTCCTGTTGGGTTGGGTAGTCACATGCTGAAGTCTGGGACAGCCTTAGCAGCTCGAATTTGAGGAAATCCTGGAAATAAAGAAATTTTTAAGTCTGGGCATAACCATCTCATATAAATTTGTGATTGACATTTGAATTGTTCACACACAGGATGTGATTCCACACAGTCTGGGAGAAACAACAGTTCGAAAGGAAGAAATATCTGACCAGAGGTTGCAATTGCTACTGGCTCATCAGGCGACTGAGTTTTATGTTCACTTCATGTCCAGCTAAGGCCTTCATCATCATTATGAACTTTCCCATAAGGACCATGTCTTATAATTAAAAGCTATGTCCTAGCCAAGAAATTATTTCTTGGATTAAAAGAAAAAAGAAATAAAAAATAAATCAATTGGCTTATATATAGTATAATTTAAATTAAAAATGCAATAAAATCAAAATAACTTACTCATAACAGCTTGCTAAACCACAATTCAACACTATTTAGAGGAAATAAATACATGCAGTCTCTTCAACACATCACTTAAAATATTCAGTATGAAATAAATAGCTATTAGACATAAATACACACAGGAAAATGTAATACATAGTTTAGAGGAAAACAGGAAATAGATGCAGAGAAATAGATTTTGGAATTAGCAGAGTAGACTTTAACATCATTATATTAATTTTGTTTCTGACCATGGTGAAACAACTGGAGTAGTCTTGCCCAATTGTGAACATCTAAAATAACTGGACAAAATATTTAGACAATGATTTTCAAATATTGGAAAATGGACATTGTAAAACTGGGATCCCTGAGGGAGGGGAAGGAAAAAGGTGAGATCTACAATCACCCTAGCTTTCTAGCTGAAAACATATTTCAGGGTAATACAAATAAAGCAGGAAAATTTTATCAAGTCTAGGAGTGAGAGATCAGAGTTTAGGGTGGATAAGGTGGTTGAATTTCAGACTAATTATATAAAGGTGTTAAATGGAGAGTGGGTCCTAGAAAACTGGTCACAATTTTCTTTGAGTTGATCATTAAATTATGTGGCATGCATGTGTATGATGAAACTCCATAAGGCCAAGTAAAGAATGACTGAAAAGCAGTAAGCTAACCTATTTTTACTGGACTGTAACAAACTGAGTTCTAACCCATCAGGGTAGATATTCCTTATTTAATAATAAAAGATACTCAGTAAAGACCACAGAATAATCACACCTTGGTAGTAGTGCTAAACTAGCCCTGTATTGAAAGCTTTCCTAGGCCCACCATAACTAAATAAAAAATAAAACTTTAAAAATATGCTCAAGAACTATAGGATGAGAAGAGAAATAGAAACTAAAGTGAACACAAAAGTCATAATAATATACAAGTTTATTATGTAAAATAAAACAAATAATTGGATGGGTTAATATGGACATTTTAAAAATTAGCACACTTTAAAACACATGAATAGAAATGATAAAAACTGAAACACATAGAAAAAAGTACCAACGTAAAGTGAACAGAGCCTTAATAATCCAAGTAGTAATATCAAGAAGCCCAACTTATTTATAACCATTCTGAAAAGAGAGGAGAAAGAATGAAAACTAAACGCCAAAATTTCCAAATTTGATAAAAAGTATAAACCTATTAATTCTAAACTCTCAGTGAACTCTAAGCAGAACATGCACACACACACATACATAAAGTCAAGTTATCTCATAATCAAATTTCTGAACACCAGTAATAAAGAGAAAGTTTTAAAAGCATCTTAGATTATACAGATAATTGTCAAGTGGAAATTCTAAATGCAACAGAGAAAAAGGAAACAAACTTTAGAATAGAAAAGAAAACAAGATTCAGATAAACAAAGCTGAGAAAATTTATCCCAATACACTAACTCAAAAGATTTTTTAAAATTCTGAGATTTAAGAAAAATTATGCCCAATGGAAATTTGGATTTACACAAGGACAACCTACATTCTTTGGCTGTATTCTCCCTTTATCTCCAACCTCTTCTCTTATCAACACATCTCTTTTCTCTGATTTTGGCTCCTTACCTTTCTCTTAAAAGGAATTACTTGTATTTACTTTGGTCAACACATCCATATTTTAAAATTTTTTTATTCATTATTTTTAGAGAGAGGGGAAGGGAGGGAGGAAGAAGGGAAGAAAAGCATCAATGTATGGACACCTTTTGCATGCCTCCAACTGGGGAACTGGCTGGAGACCTGGCCTGCAACACAGATGGAAATTCACTAATTGAATATTTCATGCAAAAAATCTTCATTACTGGATTTTTATATGTGTTTCAATATTTTGAAACCACATAAAAATGTCAATGAATATGTGTCAATAAATGCAGCCTTAATTATTTCCTAAGTAATGATTGATATTGGATATGCATATATTTGGAGTTTGTCCTCCAGAATTCAGTCTTACTATACAAGGACAAAACTACTTGTTTCCCCACAATTTCCTCATTTAGCTATGTATATTTGCTAGGTAGTCACTGTTTTATTTAAGTAAATTTAAATTGCATTTCTATAATTAGAAGTAGATTAACATTTCATTCACATATAATTGCTTTTGTCAAAATTAATTTTCCGTTCATATCCATTATGTTTTACAATTAAAGTCTTCATCTTGTTATTGCTTTTTAAAAAACAGCTGTTATATTTTATAACAGTTTTAGGATGGCAGAAAAATGGAGAATAGTATACAAAGTTCTCACCCATACTCAATTTCTTCTATTACTAATGTTTTACATTACTCTGGTACATTTATTACAATTAATTTTTTTAATTTAATTTTATTGTTGTTGTATTACATCCATGCCTTTTTTGCTCCCCTCTGTCCTCTTATTACAATTATTGATGAAATGTAGGTATGTAATTATTATTAACTTAAGTTCATAATTTATTTAAATTTCTTAAGTTTTGCCCCAGCCAGGTGGCTCAGTGTATGAGAAGTCTTGGTCTATGGTGTAAAGGAGTGTTATCTCATACACCAAAAAGTTGTAGGTTTGATTCCAGGTCAGGGCATATACCTAATTTGTGGGTTCAATCCCTAGTCAGGGAGTGTATGAGAGGTTACCATACAATCAATGTACATATCCTTGGGTGAGGATAAAACAAAACAATTTATAAGTTTTTACTTAATGCCTGTTTTATATCTAGGATCCCATCCAGGACACCATACTACCTTTTCTTGTCAAGTCTCCTTAAACTATTCTTGACTATGGCACATGCTCAGTTTTTCCTTGTTTTTGATACTCTTGAGAGTTCTGAGAAGTCTTAGTCAGGTATTTTGTGGGATACGATATTTTTTCATAATTTCACACTAGCAGTTTTCCTTACTGTTAAGGTATTCTCCTCTTGTTTTTATTTTAATTTTTATTAATTTATGTTTGAAAAATATTTTATTTATTATTTATAGAGAAAGGGGAAGAGAGAGAGGCAGAAAGGGAGAGAAACATCAATGTATAGTGGCCTTTCATCTGCCTCCAGCTACAGACCTAGCTGGAGATGTGGCTTGCAACCTGGATATGTGCCCTGGCTGGGAATCAAACCAGTGGCCTTTGGGTTTGTAGGCTGGTGCCTTATCCACTGTGCCACCAGCCAGGGCTGATTTTTAAAAGAAATTTTATATATATATATATATATATATATATATATATATATGGTAAAAATTATATATAATTATAAATATTATGTATAATGGGTATATAATTTATGTCCTATAATTTGCAAAAATTGCTCCAGTTTAATTTAAATTTTATTGTTAATATTTTTATTGAATAGAAGTTAAATATTTGAATTGTGCCTGCATTTGATGTTTTAAGGTAAGACTCCTAACATGTAAAATTTTATATTCACTTGTATTTCCTTTTTGTAGCTTTATCCTTTTCTGTATCCAATTTACTGATTTAAATTATATTTGAAATATATTCATTTTCTATCCACTGATGTTATTAGTTTTCAAGACCTAACTCCAATTAAACATTTATAACGATGTTTTCCTAAGTTTCCTCTATTAATTTTTAGTACTATGACCCTGTATTCTGATTGGTACACACTACTTGTGTAGTACAGATTAAACCCATATTGTGTTTAAAAATTACTCATTATTATGTTAGTCTTTCCTCTGAACTCTGAACCCTGGAAAGCAAAGGTCAAGTGTTACCTATTTTGTATACTGTATAATTCATTAAAAGTTTTAGAAATTTTATAAATACCTATTGAAGTGGATCATATCCCACTCTTTATTCTTTCTTGTCATTCATTTAAAAATAAAATATCTCAGCCCTGGCTGTTGACACAGTGGATAAGGCACCAGCCTGCAAATCCAAAGGTCGCTGGTTTGATTCCCAGTCAGGGTACATAACCAGGTTGCAAGCCAGCTCTCTAGCCAGCTCTGTAGCTAGAGGCAGGTAAAAGATAACCATACATTGATATCTCTCTCCCTCTTTGCCTCTCCCTACCCCTCTCTCTAAAAATAATAAAATATTAAAAAATAAAAAAATGAAATGTCTCCTCATTGACAATAGAATATGTTAAAAATGCGTCAGACAAATTTTCTTTAATTGGTTCAAACACAGCTTCTAATTATTTTCCCTACTATTTTATATTGTATGCATAATTCACAATAAACTATTTGCAGTTCCTAATTTCTAAAACTCATAAAATTGCCCTATTCTTCTCTTAGTTGTTCCTGGTTAGTCTTAGTATTGTTATAAATCTCTCAGAAATCAATTTTATAGTTTTAAAGAATCTGCAAAATTTCATTCTTTGGGCACAGAATTCTTTCTTCTGGAATTAAGTAAGAAAAAATAATTCTAATTTTAACAGAGGAAAGGAAACTAAGCCAAATAACCAAAAGACTTATATATTTCTAAATTTTTCATTGCAACTTGATTTATAATAAAGTAACTCACAAAAATGAGGAAAAATCAATATGCTAAAATGGTTATTGCTATAAATTTAGATGATAGGCTTTACATTTGAAAAAACTTAATTTTTTTTAACATTTCTATTTTCTTCTCTAAAATAAACATCAGGTAAAGTAATTTTGCTTTCCCCTTGGATTTGGAACTTTGAGCAGCCAGCACACAAGATCCTATAAATACAACTACCTATTCACCATTGCTCTCTTTTCTATGCAAAACCCAAATTATACTTTCTTAAGCTCATTCTCTCTCTCTCTCATATTCAAGCACATTAAATTATTATTTAAAATCAAAAGTCTCTAAAATAATTTTAACAGAGAACAATTGCCCTTCTTCCCCGTACCTCATTATGCTCTCCAGATGCAACCACATTCAATTCTTTCAGTATTTATTTTTATTTCGATGTCTACACATTTTTAAATAATGCATGGATACTATTATGAGATTGTCAAAACAGAATCATGATACATTTGATTGAGAAATGCTAACAGAGTTAGGGATAGTACGTTTTTAAGTGGAAATTTATGAAGATGGCCTTACAAACAGGAGATATGGCAGCATTCTTCCAGGCTGAGGCATGGCTTTATAGTCCATAGAGCATAGGACTCCCCATTGTACTACCCCTGGCAAGTGAAGAGGCCATCAAGAGCACTTCTGGAAGTTAACATGCCGTTGCTATGCAAGAAAAGAGTAACTATACATAGCTGGGACTAAACCCTATGTGATCAGGTGGTACTGAGATGGGGAGCAGGAAGAGTTCATTACAGAGCCATTCAATGTCCAGCTGATTTTTGATCAATAGCCTTCAAATGTCAGTCCCAGTAAATCTTAAAGAAAGGACATCCTATTTTTATCAACTTTGCTGTTGGTTTTCTAGTCTTGTGGGGGGAAGGTGCGGGGAGGCTTTACTAATTGGGAGACAGTGTTTTTCTCAGAGCTTCAGCTGCTAACAGGAGCTGCCAATTGCCCCCCCCCCCACCCCAATGCTAATACTCCAAGCCAAAAGCCCCTCTGATGTAGTTTCATGAAGAAAAATCAAGTCTAAAAGGGTAGAGAACAAAGATTGGGAGCCTACCACTATATATAACTGGTAAAACAGTTTCATAATATTGAAGCTCCTGTCTAATTCTTGCCTTCTGCAGTACCAGCAAATCCTGAGTATTTAATATCCTTTCCTTGCTCCCAGAAATCAATGATCTCTTCATTTGTACTTTCCTCATAAGCACTTAGGATAGATTGTCTACTAAGGCATTTATCATTCTCTCATTTGCTTTCTACCTATAGTGCAAGTTACAGAGGGCTACTTGTTTTCATTAAATGTCAAACTTTTGTTTCTTATTTTTGTGTAATGTACAGAGGAGTGATTCTGGAGAAGTACTTTTCATCCCTGTTTCTGGCCCAGACCTCCTAAAACCCTTAGAATTTCTTAAGTGATGAAAGCATAAAGGTATTTTTTGTGATGTGAATAAGCTGACTTTTAGAAGTTGACTTAATAATATTTAGATACATAGATGCTAACTCCAAGATTCCTACTTAGGCACAGTAGACATAATACTTCAATATAATATGTATCTGGTTATCAGAAATCCTCAAAAGCATTCAATATTTTCATGGCTATCAGACTGCAATAAGAGCACCAGATTAGAAAATAAAATAAAATTAAAATCTCTTCTCCTTCTCTTTTAATGGACCTGGCTACATAATGTGCAATACTGATTTTTATAATAAGGTTGAGTTGATAAAAAAGAAAAAAATAAAGTCTTGATGGAAACTCCTACAAACTATTATTAGGAAAAATGTTTGAGTCCATTAAAGACTGGTTTTGAAAATCAAATTGTCTCTCCTCATCATGCCAGCAGACTTTTTGAGTTCAACAAAGCTTCTTTAGTTAATACAAAACTGTCTTGTCCCTCTCTTTTCTTTATTACACTGGGACCTCCAGGCATAGAATCCAGAAACTATGAACAATGCATTCATTAGAAATCATGTTCATTAAGCCTGAGGAAAAAAGTTGGGAAGATACTTGTAGAAGAATGACAAGCAATCAGCATAAAATACTACATTAAAGAAAATGCCATATTTTATTATTAGTGTAAAATTATTTTACTTATTGAAGAAGAATATACCAAAATTATAGGCAGTAATTATATTTTGGTGACTCTAATTTTTCATCATCCTACTTTTCTCTATTTTTGAAATTATATTCAATAAATACGTATGGCTTTTAACATGGATATTGTTGTATAAAGGGCTTAATTTTATAATGCATTTTGAGGAGATACTCAAATACAAGGTCCCCTCTGCTTTTCCCCTAATATCCTTAGTCAAAATAATGTTTTATTCCTTTTAATAACCTACAAAATTTATTTTTGTACAGCTTCTATGTCACTTATCACATACTGCCTTGTGTTTTAATTAGTTGTTTTTTTTTTTTCTACTTAAAATCCAGCATTTAGTAGCTTATGTTTTAGCTGCATACCCCACAGTGCCAAACAAAGCTTTATAGTGGTGGCTCGTGCACAAGGGTGGATGAGTGAGCAAATATGCAGAAGCTCCTTGTCCCGCTGTCATTTTAGTAAGTTGCTGAACACTCTAGGATCACACTACCCAACGCTGAATTTTATTCTAAACATTATGCTATGAAAGTTCCCCATTACAAAACTCACCATATTTGTTATACCTTATAAGTAAAAAAAAATTTTTTTCCCATTTGCTTTTATCAAATGTTTATCCTTTTTCATCCAAGTCTATTGCCATAGTAGCAGCTCTAAGACAGAGGTGAGCAAATCTTAAGAATTCTAACACACATGTACTAGTTATTACAGGGGTAGAAGTTTTCTTGTGCTGAATGAGTGTTTCAAATATCTTAGATTGCCTCCTTCTTCAAGGTCCATTGAAGGTGCTGGTCAATTAAAGCTGTAAATATATAGTTAAATAGAAATATGCATGCAGTACCTGCTAAACACCTGGGTGAATTTATTTCGATATTTTTAGGCACTATGATAATTGTAGTTTTAGATTTTTTTATTAACTACACAACTTGTCTTTTCCTTTGTTTAAACCCTGTGCATGTAAAAGGGAGCTGCTTCTATGTTTCCTAGGAGGAAAATGGTCACGTAGCATCATGACTTTCACAATCTACTGGTCTGACCTCTCATGTCTCCCTAAAGGACTGTACTCTTTATAACCAGATATATACTCATTGCTTTTCTTCAATTTTCCTGAGAAATCAGTACTGCAACATTCATAATATATTTGTGATATTTGTGATATTTTCCCTAATATTTTCCTTTATATTTCTCTTCTTTCTTGTCCAGCCTATTGAAAATGGGAGAATTTGGTAGTTAAGAGTCAAGGATTGTAGAATGTTTTGTGATAGAAAGGACCTCAGAGAATATGTGTTGCAACATTTTCATTTTTTTTGTGAGGAAATTGCAGCATAGAGATAAAGTTAACTTTCAAAGGCCATAAAGTAAGTTAAAGGTATATTGTATTATCACTAGGATGATCTGATTTCTAATCCAGGGTTTATTCTATTCATTTTTTATGATCTGACATTAACATGAGTTTCAAGCAAAGAATTTTGATCTGGTTTATATAAATACAACAGCAAAAAAGTTTAGTATTAAGGAGATCTGGGAGCTTGTCTTGAAAAATGTAGGGTGGGTTGGGGTTTGGGGAAATTTTTATCAATTTCCTCACTGTTCCAAAAGGAGCCATATTCCCTGGTCTTCTTGTCCATCCTTCAGACATCCTTCTTCATTTCTCCTCTAGTCACTGCTCCTTGTCATTGAAGCATCAGCTCAAAGTCCAGTATCTCCTTATCAGAGACTTTCCTTGAGCCCCTGTGTGCCCTCTGGGTTCTTTTCCCTGTGATCTTCATTATTATAACAGTTAACCATCACACCATCTTATTCATTCATGTTTCATACATTTATTTTGTCAAATATTTATCAAGAACCAACTATGCTATCCCCAGACTTATAACTACTTTGTTGATATCATAATACTATAATAATTTTTTAAAAAATTGTACTCAAAGTTCTGTTCAATTGGAAAGTTCATAGCATATTTTACCAGTTCCTGACATTAGATTGTCAGATTTTTAAAAACCAATATTATTCTTATGTGGTATTATATTCCCAAAGTATAGTACAGTGCTTGAAATTTGGTAAATATTTATTGAAATAACTAAGAAATGAATAAATCATGTATAAATATAAGTACTACAAGATGTAGAGAAAGAAAATAACCATATAGGCTACAGTATTTTTTGATAAATCCTTTGGACTATAATTTGGTATTTAAAGCATAGGAAGTATTAGAAAGGGAATAAAGTAGGCAGAATGAATTCAAAGCAGAGGACAAACTATGAACTAGCCAGAAAATTAAGGTTTAGATTTCAGTTATATTCATGGGTATAGATGACAGCAGTTGTTGCTGTTAAAGAGACAACAATTCAGAGATGTATAAGAACAATTTGAGAATATATTAGCATATTTATTTTATTAGTACTTTTATATAAATTATTTGCAATAGCAAAGTGCCTAGCTTGTTTAAAGACTAGTAGGTAAAAAATAAATAAAAATTTACTTTAAAGAACAGTATTTTAGGGTATGTCTTGTGAAGAGGTGATATGTTTGGCTTTTTATTCACACATTCAAACTGGAGGACAGTTTATTTCTGTCTAAAAAGACCAACCTATCGACAGATCATTCAATGGGCAGGTGTGACATGTGAATTATTTTTTCAAAATTTTGGACATTTTTATGTAATCACTCATTTGCTGGAGCTCCACGTTCATTTTTGCCAGTGATTCAAATATCAAAGGAAATTGTAGACATATTTTATAACCAACAAAAGACCATAAAATCAACTGACCACCAATGAATGATACTAGACTAGATATTTGATGGATATATAATCATACATAATCATAAAGAATAAAGAGAAAAAATAATTAGTTGTATTATAAATAAAGATGTTTATTTTAATTTTTATTTCCAATTTATAGGATGAATGTAGAGGTGGAACTTCACTAGAACACAAAGTGCCTCAGATCCTCAAGTAGTAGCCAAGGACCATGTTATATCTTGTTGTAACATTGCCTCATATAGTTCTCTTTGCTTTTTTCCTTGGGCAAGGCCTAGGAGTTTATGTAGGTGAATGAATATTTGAAAAAAGAGACAAGTGTGTTAAGTTATAGTATATTCATAGGATTCTTATAATATGTCTAAATTATTATCAGAACTTAAGTTTAAAATATGTATACACATATACTACCTTATATCAAAAGCAGCAATTATTAGCAATTCAAATGGAACAGGTGAAAATTTTATACCTTGGCACATAACATTTAAAAACTACTCAATTATAATCATTTTGTGTATATTTTCAGGAAAAAATACCTTTGAGATATTACACTAGAGCAATACATAATATTTAAATAATTGAACTAGACCCCAAATACTTAATTTCGAGAAAAAATACTTCAAATGCTTAAGAGAAAACATTACCTAAATTGTATATCTTTATTAAAACCCCTCAAGCCCTGGCTGGTGTGGCTTAGTGGATTGAGTGCCAACCTGTGAACTAAAGGACTGCCAGTTCGATTCCCAATCAAGGCACATGCCTGGGTTATAGGCCAGATCCGCAGTTGGGGGTCTGCAAGAGACAACCTCACACTAATGTTATCTTTCTGTCTTTCTCTCTCCTTTCCCCTCTCTCTTAAAATAAGTAAATAAAGTCTTTCAGAAAACCCTCAAACTTCAATGCAAATGTCTTTGCAAGAAAAAGAAGAATAATTTTTCATCTCAAAAAAGTGAGTTTAAAAAGTATTATTCACATAAGACTATAATTTTAGGAGAAAACTCAAGCTTAACATAACTTCATTTATGGGAAAGGACCCAAATAGCTTTGTCTAAGGTATCACTGTTTAAATTTATCCCTTTAAAAGCAAATAGGTTGAAGTAGCCCCTTAGTTCTTATGAGGATCAACCCTAATAAACTAGACTTAACAATAAATTTAACATGCTCTTCTAATTCTTATATATTTCTTTCTTAAGTTAACATTATGTAGAAATAAACTACTGAAACACAATTGGTGTAAAATGTTGGTTCTTCACACCTGAGTTTCCTAATTTATGACGTATTTGTGGGAAATTATTAAATCTACAATAATGTCCCCTAATGCCCTCAGTATTTTGAGCACCTCTTCTTTAGATGGTAATGGTGGTTAAAATTTAATCTAAGGTCAATATAATTTGAAAAGTAATCTGAACCTAAAGATGTCATGTTATATTCTCTAAACAGCACACACTATAACAAACTTCAGATATCATAACAAGATAAAAGAACAGACAGAGATTGTATCCTCTGTCCAAGCTTTCTCCCAGCACTGACTGCCTCTGTAACCATGTTGATTTAGACCAGAGTAGGAAAAGGATCAAAGTAGTAAATTTGTGTGTGTGTGGGGGGGGGGGGGGGGGGGGGGGATGCTGAGATGAAGAGAATGAGGAAAGTTAAAGGGAAAGTAAGAGATAATGAAGAAAGGTAGAAAATAATAGCTAGAGATAGTAAGCACAACTGCTCTGATAATTCTCCCCTCATGAAACTGAAGAGTGCAGGGATAGCTTTGATATTGGAAAACTGTGACATGATCTTTTATCCTCCCCTTTTAAATCTACCCTCTCACTCTTTTAATTCACTCTCTCATCCACCACAATCACAGATAACTTGGAATTTGCTTTACTTTCTTTTTTGGCAGCAGAGGAATTGATTTTACAACACAGGCTCCTCCGTAGGTGGCATCTCACAAATGAGTGGGCTGTCTCTTAGGCTCCTTCTTCAGGGCTTACATAGCACTGGGCGAGTAAAGCTCAAGATTATAGCTACTGCCCATAGGTGGGAAAACGGGCATCTGGAATGCATTCATTAATCAAAATTGTCTGGGTTTTTCCTTTTCTTTTTGGCCTTAGACATTATTCTGGATGCTGGAGCAAAGTAAGAAATAAAAATAAATAGAATTCAAGGTTACTTCTTTCATTGGGATAAATTAGGTAATTCTATCATACCCCTAACATCTCAAAGACCTAGTGAAACCAAAGTTCATTTTCTCTTGTATTTTATGTCCCATTAAGCTAAGTATCTGCTCTACCGAGTTACTCAGGGATCCCTAACTTATGGTCAAATGATCTGGAATATTTTTCTTTGGGTGCTGCATCAGGAGAAGGTAAACTTAAAAATTGTTGCTTCACAATACTAATTTCAGATAAAATAGATTTTACAATGAAGGACATAAAAAGGGACAAAGATGGACATTTCATAATACTTAAGGGAACAATACATCAAGAAGAAATAACTCTGATAAACATATATGCACCCAACATAGGAGCTCCGAAATATATAAGGAAAATCTTGGGAGACTTTAAGAAAGACATAGACAGCAACACACTAATAGTAGGGGATTTTAATACCCCACTATCAACAATGGACATATCTTCCAAACAAAAAATCCCCCGAGATGTTGTGGCATTGAACAACACTCTAGAGGAAATGGACCTAACTGATGTATACAGAGTCTTTTACCCCAAAGAAGCAAAATACACATTCTTTTCAAATGCACATGGATCATTCTCAAACATAGACCACATGGTATGTCACAAGACAAGCCTCCACAAATACAGGAAAATTGAAGTCATACAAAGTATCTTCTCAGATCACAATGGCTTGAAACTAGAAACCAAACTCGAGGGAAAAACCCAAAAATTCTCTAACTCATGGAGACTGAATAACATGCTTTTAAGCAATGAAGGGGTCAACAATGAGATCAAAGATGAAATCAAAAAGTTCCTGGAAACAAATGACAATGAACACACAACAGCCCAAAACCTATGGGATACAGCAAAGGCAGTTCTCAGGGGGAAATTTATAGCAATACAGGCATTCCAAAAAAGGTT
>PVIW01006148.1:0-92478 GCA_004026585.1 Noctilio leporinus
TCCCTCCCCTGCAAGAGTTCAATTCCGCGTTCCCTACGGTGTTTGCCCTCGCCGCCCGCACTTCACTGCTGAGACTTCCAGTCGCCAGGGAGCCTGAAACTGGCCCCGGTCAAACGCGCCCCTCTGGGCAGAGCCGCCCCTGCCCGGAGCCGACCTCGGCCCGCAGGCCGGTCGGTCGGGAACGCCTCACCTACTGTCCTGCTGGCCTCCTCTGTCTCTGGGCTCTGCTCCCCTGTGTCCAGATGCTGTCCGTTCCAATCCCTAGGGTCCTGAAGTTGTCTCACGCTCCTTATCCTGTCCTCTAGCTGCTTTGGTACTTGAGAACACCATCAGCACTGCTCTCTACTCTGTCGCCATCTTCCCTCTCTTCTGGCTTTATTTTTAATTAAGCAAATATTATAAAATAAGTTTGACAATACTAAGGGCTATGCAATCATTTTTTCTCAAATTTCCATTTATGCAGTTTTGCTCCTAAGCTCCCCTTTTCATGTTATCATCACCTTGTCTGTATTTCTATTAATTCCATATCATCTTTATAGGTCCATGATAGGATTTGGTATCTAGCTCTTTGTTTTTTTTTTCATTAACTCTTGTATATGCTTGTTAAATTCCACAAAAGATTCTATTGAACTATTATAATGACTTTAAAGTCTAAATTTTTTAAAGTTCAAATTTTCAGAGTTTAAGTTGGAGATAAATGCCATCTTGATGCTATTGAGTTAGTGCATTTTGGATATGGCTCATGCTTAAATTGTTCACATCTTTCATGTCTTTCACAAAAGTTTGTAGATTTTTAAAATAAAGATCTTGTACATTTTTTATGCCAAGATATTTAGGTATTTATAGATTTATTATTATTGTGAAGTAAGAGTATTTCATATTATGAGATAGTATACAGAAATGCCATTGGTATTTGTATATCAATCTTTAATCAAGCAACTTTACTGAACTCCATTAGTTTATAGTTTACTTTGGACATTCCATGGATACAACCATATTGGCCACATGTATTTTCAGTTTGTGTCTTCCTTTACAACCATTATGTCTCATTTCTTTTTCTTATTGCATTGGTCATGACACCAATATATTTGAATATAAGCAGTAATTATTTTTCTGTATGTTTTAGATAATTTTTATCAGTTTAAAAACATTATCTTCTATTCCTAGCTTGTTAAACCTATTTTTAATCTTATGAGGGTGGAATTTTATCAAATGCCTCTTATTATTCCCACAGAATAATTATTTTTCTATTCTAATTTGTTGACATTAACAATTTTCCACATGTTGAAACATTCTTGCATTTCTATGATGATGGACAGTTGATTTTTATAGTCTTATGAATTCTGATATTATCAGCTAAAAATCTTGCTGAAAGAAAGGATTTTCAAAGTAGAATGCATAATATAAAAATATTGCCATTAGGGATCAAATGGTACATCTCAATGCATGTGTGAACATGCAAAGATATACATATAAACTTACATAAACACACATATATCTACTCACACATAAGCAAATATATACATACACATATAGAACAGGATACAAAAATACTGTGTCCATTTTTGTTTCAGGACAATTACTGAAGTTCTCATTGCCAATAGCATTGAATTCTAATACCATTTATAATAACCAAATTTTGTAATAAGGGTAGCAGTGAGAACAAATAAAGTGAGACTCTCCAGAATTTTACATAAGTCTAAGCAATATTATGAACAACTTTCATTTGGCTAAACACTATAATATCCTCTTAGAAACATTACTTAAAATCTTTACAGCTCATTTTCTCTTTGGTAATCATGACTTTGGAGTGAAGTGGCAATATAGGAGAAAAAAAGAACTTAGTATAAATAGCATTTGAAAGTTCCTTTATATGGATCATGTAGTGTTGCTAGGGAACATGGACTTATAGCACTTGAAAACCTAGAAAACTAAGCTTCTTAACTCTTTCATTTGGCCCTGATCATCACAATTTATTTCATTTTACAAAGAACTGCTCTCAATGAATTGCTGATCAACTTGGTAAAGCACAAGTCATGTGCTTCGGGCTCAAAGTCATGTGCTTTGAGCCTGAAGACTTGCATTCAAGTTCTCACTCTGCCAATTATTAGTCTCTCTTGGCTTCAGTTTGTGTATTGTATAATGGCAATATTACTAAATACTTTATAGGGTTGTCATGAGATTTGTGCATGTGAGGACTTTTTAATTTTTTTAAAGATTTTATTTATTATTTTTAGAGATAGGGGTAGGGAGAGAGGCAGAGAGAGAGAGAGAGACATCAGTATATGGTTGCCTTTCACCTGCCTCCAGCCATGGACCTGGCTGGAGACCTGGTTTGCAACCTGGTTATGTGCCCTCGCTGGGGAATCGAACCTGCAACCTTTTGGTTTGCAGGTTGGCACCTTATCCACTGTGCCACCAGTCAGGGCTCAGTACTTCTTTTTTTTTAAAGAAAGGACAATATAAATGTGAAGAGATGTATAGTTAAAAGACTTGTATGCACTATCAGTTGGCAAAATTTTAGTAACATAAACAACATACCACAAAAGTGTTATATTTTGAAATAAATTTATATTGGTTATCTAACATCTGAAAATAAAATGGTAAAACTAAAAGTATAACTTACTATCATTAAAATTAAGCAGGTGGTTAATTTGGCCTTCAAGATAGCATTTAAACGGCCATTGAGATAACATTTTGTCTTGATGAATAAATGCTAATCTTTAGAACTTTGCATAAAGTTCCTTTTCAAACCATGGAAATGCACATAATGCTTACACTGAGGATTCTGTTATTTGTTCCTTGATATATTTTTAAAGTCAAATTGCCCTATTTCTATCAAATAAAAAGTACATTTGTGTTTCATTTCTGTATGTTGGAAGGACCCTCAAAATGACTTCATCAATATCTAATACAAGTTTTCAAACTTTTCAAAGATTTACATTATATAAAACAAAGTAATGCTTAAAATCAGGAATATAGTAATTGACATGTACTGTTTATCTTTTAAGTCTATAAATGAAAAGTCTGGCTGTTCAAGCACATTTAATAAGCAGGAGTCATATGCAGTGAAGAAAATTTAGTAGTCTCTCAGACTTCTCAGGAATAGAGGGATCCAATATCTCATGATTTGTAATTGTTTTAAAATAGGTGGTTTATTTCTCTATTATTTGAACTTTGTTATCATAGGCATACATTTGAGCCCCAACACTGTCCTTGACATTTATGAAATGGCTTCTCTCCGGGATGACCTGACAAGCATAAGGACTCCAGTATAAGGTTAATCCATTTATCTGTCCCCTGAATGTCATTGCCTCCGGACTATGCTGGAACTCCACTTTCTTCTCAGCATCTACAACCTTTTCCTCTAAACCAGTTCTTCCCCTTTAGCAAATAAGCATGCTCAATTCTCTTTGCGGTAAAAACAGACAGAAACAAATCCTACAACAATTTCTCAAATATGTCTCCCTTCATCTGGAAAGTTTGTTTTCTCTTTTTCTTCACATCCAAGATTTTTGAAGGGTAGTTGGTATTTACTGGCTCCTCTTTGTCACCTTTCTTTCACTTGGCAGCTGGGGTCTGGCTTCCGTCCTGATACTCCAACAAAACTGCTTCTGAAGGCCTCACCAACAACCTTGTAGCTGTCATACTCAGTGGGCCCTTTTCAGGTCTTTTTGGGTTGACCTCCCAGCAGCATTTGATATCAACTAGATAGTTCTTGAATCTGATGGTGCTACAAGGAGAAATAAGCCAGGTCCCCGAATCAGCACATGCAAGGGTGCCCACCTTGACTCAACTGCACTATTATATGCATAAGAAATAAAGTTGTGTTGTGTTAAGCCATGAGGGTTATGAATTGCCATAGCACCTAGAATGTTTTTACCCTGGCAAATACATGAATCTAACTAGGCCATTCCTTATCTGGTCTCCCTGATCAGCCTCAACTGTTACCATTATTCCTGTGAATTCTATGCCTTAGCTATACAAAATATTTTGCATGCATGTGCATATGTGTGTGTGCGCGGTTGCTCTTGGTATTGGTAAGACTCAGAGACCTCCATTTTGCTTGTCCTGTGTCATTGGTTCTAGCATGTACCACTCCCTGCTGTGTGGCCTGCGGTCATTCCTATGATCCTGTGTTCTCAGAAACCCCCTTTTCTGGTTCTGTAAGAATCAATTGTTTTAGCCTGCAGTCAGGTCGCTGTGCTTGCTGGGACCCTGATAATCCTGTTACCCAGGACTAAAGCCCTTAAAAACCCTGCTCTGTTTCTGCTTGGGGCTGCAGTCACTCCAGACTCAGACGCCTGCTTGGACCTCCCCAAGAAAGGCTTTGAACTGGTTACTTGTCTTTTCCCTTTTCCCTCGAATGAATCTAACACTATTCCTAATTACTTTCTTCCTTCCCTCACATGAATCTAACACTATTCTTAATTACTTTCTTCCTTTTAGCTGTTGACACATTCCATTAGCCTTTCTTATGATGCCTGAGAAGGTTTCCCCATTCCTGACAAGCACAGTTACTGCCATGGCACCTCATGTACCCCCAACTATGGACTGAATATTTGTACCTCCAAATTCTTATGTTGAAAACTATTCCCAATATGATGATATATACTGAGGTCTTTGGGAGGTAAATAGGTAAAGAGGGCAAAGTCCTCATAAGTGGAATTTTTACCCTTATAATGGAGATTCCAGAGAGTTCCTTGTCCTTCTGCCATGGGAGAACACAGGGAAATACAGGAGAATAGGTTTGTCTATGAACTAGGAAGTACACTCTCATCAGATAGCGAATCTGCTGGCACCTTGATCTTGGACTTCCAGCCTCCAGAACTGTGACATAAATTTGTTTATAAGTCATCCAGTTTATGGTGTTACTTATAGCATCTTGAGTTAAGACACCCCTCTACTATAGTATTTTTAATGTATCAATTGTTTGTGGTTCCCAATTGAAAACTTTGGGGCAAGCACCACATATTTGCAATAGTATTGCCTAGCATTATATCTGCCACAGGCTAAGAAGATCTGAGGTGAATGGAATATATGAATTTGAAGAATTGTAGGTATGCCAGGTAAGATCAGGTTGAAATAATACTACATGCTGGTTCCTTAAAAATAAAATGTTATAAGAACATTGGATTCTGGCAAAGAAGAACACATTCATGGTTCTATATTTTTCCTTTAGTTAAACCATAGCAATTAAAATTTTATAACTTTAAAAGAAATAAACTCTTATCTACCACTGGTTTTAAAGATTACTTTGGGCAACAACTACATGAACTAAATAAATCCTGGTATCTAATTTTCTTAGAGGTGATTTTCTAGGCAGAATAATTTTATCTTCTGCAAAAATATTTGCATATGATCAGTCACATTTTTTTTTGTATTCCAAATGTATATTTTAATTAGCTTAGAAGCAACGGGAAAGAGATTTATCCAGTCTACTGTAAAAGTGCTAATATGATTTCAAAAAAATCAACTAAGGGCACTAATTTTGTTGTCAATTTCATATCCTTATAATTACCTCTTAAATAGGCAGCACTGTTCTCATGGTAATCACTACTGTTTTCAAATGGATTAAAAAGAAGCAAAGCATTTAAACTAATTCTTAGAACAGAAGGAATTACTTATTTTGACATTTGTCAGCTATGGACCGTGTCCTTTCCAGTTCCATTAAAGACAAACTGGAAATGTCTGTGCTTAGAACAAATAATTTTGACAACTTTAGGAGTGATTTAAAAACAGAACCACTTTCAGGTGTCAGATACGATGATCCTAGTTCATCTCTTCAAAGGTACTGGCCAGTGACATTGGTTGGGTTATAGTAAATTGTTGCTGTGGCAGTGGCTCAACAAAGTAATCTGAAGAGTCAGATGAGCAAGATCCAGGGGCCTGCGGACTAACTCCTTTCTCTCCAGCCCTGACTTAACTGGACACTACATAACAGGAGGAAATGTAGGACACTTCTTTTAGGCAAGGTCATATCAACTGGAAGAAAGATAAAACAGTTTAGAAAGTGGGTTGTAATTCAAGACATAGTTTAGAGGAACAGTGGAAAGTGATGTTAGTATAGTTTATGAGGTAGAGGTTTGAGTTCTTACAGAGAACAGAAGAATATAAAGATGCTAAACTGTGTCAGAAGGAATCATGGAACTTGGAAGCATACAAAGGACTTTAGAGAGACATCATTTTAACTCAACCCTTTCATTTTAAATGGGAGGAACCTGACCTTTAAAAAGATTAAATTCCTTGACCTGGGCAGTACAACAGTAGTGAAAATAGTCCACAGTCTCCTACGGTGGGGATGAGGAGAACATATAAGGGAAGAAAAGAAGTGGATCTTTTTTCATTCTGATCCAGAAATGCAAGTCTTTCAAAAGGGTACACAGACCTTTTTTAAAAACCACCTGGAATTACCTGCAGAGCTGAACCAAATGCTGTGGTTGGTACCCAGGCTAGGCCAGGAAACTGTGCTTTGTAAATTTTCTTTTTGTGTATGAATAACCTTCATAAAGTTAGTTCATGTTTACCTTTAAATTACGTCACACCCATCTTCATTGTGCCTGGGTGGAAATGGCCTGAGAGCTACATAGGGTTTGTAAAATTAGGCTGCAGGCATTATTTTGAGGGATCATTCTGCCTCACATGGTTTGGAAAACATTTTTCTGTTACTGACTTGGATGCCATGATGTACCTAATTCAGTTTTAACAAATGTGTGTGTTCTCATAATGTTATTGAGTAGTATTGCTTAAAACAGCATAAATACGAATGATGTCAACATCAAACATTCTGGTGAACATCTGGAAGGTAAGGATTGATGCTGGAGAACAGCTCACTCAGGCAGAGAAATACTGAAAGACTTCAGAAATAAACACAGGCTTGAATCCTGCCATAAATACTTGCCTGCAGCTACCCACAATTCTGCTTTGTCTTTAATGTCTATGCTGAAATTGTACCATAACCTGTTTTCTCATTTCCATAATCTCTTGTACTCTGCATTACATGTAATCTAAAAGGAAGATTATCAAGAGAGTCCATTCCCATTAGGTAAAAGATTCACCTGAAGGGAAAATTCACACCATTTATAAAAACCCTAGAGAAATTTCACAAGTACATCAATTATTCACTTAAAAGAATAAGCATTCAGAGTTTGAGTTCCTCAACCCTCACTGGCAATTTTATTTTTTGGATATTAATCTCCTATATGTTTCCTGAGGAAAATGAAAGCTATTTTTCTTAAAAACTTAGACTTTCCCTCCCTAAATATCCTAGTTATAGAGGCCAGTTTAGCTGTAGCTAAAATACAGAAATTCTCAATAATTCGTAGAAACTTACTTCATAATACATTCACATGAAGGGGTAGGTTTGACCTTGCAATTTATTCATGTCATAATTCAAATTGTAAATCAAATTCCACTCCCAAATAGGGATCTTATATAACCCTGAACCACAGTTATCAGTTCTGGGTTACCTTTTTCCTAAGTGGAATTTTGCTTCTTGACAGAATAAATCATACAAGGAAGGATACCAAGGCAATTTTACGTGAGGCAGCACAGGATAATGTGGTCTTTAGATTCAGCTACACATGGCTGAAATTTGGGCTTCACTCCATTTTGTTGTAAACTTTTGGGTGAATCTCTTATCTTTCTTACATCTTAGTTTCCTTATCATCAAAACTGGGACAATTCCAATCTCATAATCTATGGAGAAGAGTAAATGTGTGTATTGCTTATGAAAATGCTGGCATATAGTAGGAACATAATAGATAGTAATGACTGTTCATTAGAATTACCTTCTAACACATTATTCTCATATTGCTTCCTTATCAAAAACCTATAATGAGTCCTTCTGGCCATATGAAATTAAATCTCTTCAATTGTGCTTTTAACATTTTCTCTATTCTGGTCCAATTTCATGTCCTCTCCCAGGGTTCCAGGTCATACACCGTGACTCAAGTCAGTCTAATTTCCTTTTGACCACTTTCACATAGCATATCAATTCCTGGATGTTGTCATTGTTTGTTTTGTTTTGTTTGCTGAATCCTCCATCCTTACACCAGGGCCTGCCTATTCCTTTAGGTGTCAGCTCACATCCCATCCATTTTCTCTACAAGACTTTCCCTTGATGAATCTAACCTATTGCTTTCTTCTCTAGCTCCTAATCCAGCCTTCAGAGAAAGTGGAAAAAGGGGGGATTTGCCTGTAACGTGCTCCCATTTTCGCTATCAGGGGCTGCTCTTCTTTCTATATAATTCTACCACTCCAGGCATCCACTTTAAACTATAGTGAAGACCAACAGTTAAAGGCTAATTTTCTTTCCCACTGAAGTTACTGGAATTTCAGTCCAAAGAAAGGATGGATGTATATTTGTGCAGATTACCTTGATTTCAGCTACGTTCCTTCCTGGTGCACTGGGTTCTCTTCTGTTTCATGCAAGATAAAAGAAGTTTCACAAGAATCTTATGAACTAAATAGGATATACAAATTAAATAAAAGCACAATGTGATGTAATCAGAGAAGGTTAATAAATGTTAATAAATGGATGTACACAACCAGGAAGGATCTTTAGTAATATGCCACAGGGGTCTGATATGACCCATAGACCCTTTCTTGCTCATTAGGGATATCATGGCATTTTAATACAGCAATTCTCAAAAAAAGATTCCTGGGTTCTACCCCAGACCTAATGAACCAGACACTCTAGGGTAAAGCCTAGGAAATACACTATTGGTTTTCAAACAATTTCTTATGCACTAGGAACTATACAAATAATGGCAATAGCATGTGCTTCAAAACCAAAGATATAGATTCAGTTTTTCTCTCTTTCTTTGTATGGGATGTTGAACCTCTCTGAGCCTCAATATTTCTTCATGGTGAGCATTAAGTGATGTGATATGTGTATAGTGTCTGGAATACAACAAGTATTCATTAAGTAGAAGCCATTTGTCTTTAATTTGAATAAGTACTCCAAAGAAATGCCTATCAAATCCATGGTTGCCACAATATTAGGAAAGAGAACTGATACAACAAATGCCAAAATGGCCTTGAGCCCTGTCCTCTGGCCCAAACACACACAATATTAACATGGAGAAGATTATCCAGTGGATTTATGTTGCAAAATCAATGGCATTAAGTAGATGGTAGGGGTCCTATAACAGCAGTTGATGAAAAACAAAACAAAACAAAACAAAAAACCAAAAAACTCACTCGAGGTTTTGTTGATTTCAAGTTGAGTGAAAAATAAGTGCTTGACTTAAATAGTGTTTGGAACAGGATATTAGCAAGTTAGGAGGATACAAGCATATTCAACAATCTTTATATCTTCCACCATTCTTAGTATAGTAGTTTCTTCATAGGAAAAAAACTCAAAGGCATTTTGAACAAATAAATAACAGTATGTGATGACAATAAAAGCTCCATATAATCTTTGGCTGTAGTAACATTAATAACAGTATGGTATCTAATATTATTGTGTTTATTACATGCAATATATGTTAAAATTTTCACATGTAATATTTCCTTTAACTGATAACATTTTATCTTAAATCCTTTGTAAATAACCATTTCATTGAATCCAATCCCCAACTTTAAGTCCAGGCCATTCAAGACCTAAGCCAGTGGAATTCCTACATCCTCTCAAAAATTCCCCTGAAAAAAGGTAAATGTGCCTTAGCATTCATGGTTGGTAAAAACAGATTAAAGTGTGCTAGAATTATTTCCTTAGTTTCAATGCAAATTTCTCTGTGTAATTCATTTTTAAATTATTTCAGATCTGCAGTTGTAAAATCTTTTTTTCCCCCTGTGGCAAATTTATTCCTTAACAAAAATTTGGGTTCATTTTATTTTTCATAATTTTTTGAATAAAAGGTGAGCAATACTAATTTGAAAGAATCATATTATTCAGAATTAAATAAACATCACTACCCTTAAAAGGAGGGGAAGTTTATTTCTGTTTGCTTGGCTTTCTGATTTGGTAGCCTCTATTTGGAGATTCAAATTTTATTTCATATTTGCATATATCATTTTGTTTTCTGATAGTTTTCCTCTGATAATTCCTTGTTTGCTAATAGTTCTGCTTTCATGCTATTTACCATTGCAAAAAGAGGTATTTTTCAATACCTTACACTTCCTCCTTCCCTGCTTAAGATATATTTAACCAGCTTACACTAAGGACCTGCTCATTTGGAATTTTATATGCTTTTCCGTATTTTCCATATTTGAATACCCCTTATAATATTTTAGTTATATCTGTTACCTTTTTTAGTGAAGAAAGGAGGATGGAACTATCATAAAATTAATGAAATTCACAAAATCCAGGTGCATTAATCAGGGCCCAACTGGGAGACAGAAACCACATAGTAATGTGAATGAGAATAGTTAATATATAAAGAAGCATTTTCAGGGGATAGGCATATTGAGGGATAGTTAGGAAGGAGTAAAAGGAACTTGACAGAGGACAGAAATCTCAGATATAAGAAGCAGCCGCTACCCTATGGCTGAGATAGATGATGTCCCCTACCCCCCAGGGCTGATCCAGACCTGTCAGGAGGGCACACCATGGCTCACTGCATTGCAGGCACTGAGTAAGGTGCCATGCCCAAGTGAGCTGATGAAGATCTGCCCTCCAGAGCGTGGTGGAAATAAGTTGTCTAGGATGCTAGTGCAGACTGTTCATTGAGGGGTGTCTTACTGGAGTCACCCCACTATGCAACTGCCCAGAGTGGGCATGGGGGTAAACTTAGGCTGCTGTATGCAGCTGACCATCATGTACCTTGGAGCCTGTTAACAACCAGGAAGGAGAACCCCACCTCTCTCTTATTATTTGTCTCCGGTGTCCTCAACTGACAAAGCTTAACATGGTGCAGACTAGCAAGGGAAAATATTGAAAGGGCTCACCTCTATTTTTGAGGAATAGGCAATGGAATATATATTTGCAGTTGAGAAATAGTAAGTTGAATTCCAGTATACCAGGTAACCTATATCTCACAGGAGGCTCTGGGGACCACAGGGTTTAATTTCCTATCTTCCAGCCCACTGATGTCTAAGCATGTAAGGCAGGTGGATGATAATTCTGTTGAACACAACAGAATTACAACCTGCTTCACTAAAAATCCAAGTCAGCTAACTCTATACATGCTAACTAGAGAGAACTTTGGAAATACCTAAAAGTGTAATAAAGAAAATTAAAATAACCCACAATTCCAGAATGAAGAGAAAATTACTGCTAGCATTTTTAATTTATAAAGCATATTTTATTGTTTATGCTATTACAGTTGTCTCAATTTCTTTTCCCTTTGCTCCACTCCAACCAGGACCCCCCCCCCCCCGCCCCCGCTTTCCTCCCACAATCCCATCCCTCTTAGTTCATGTCCATGGGTCCTTCATATAAGTTGTTTGGCTTCACCCTTTCCTATATTATTCTTAACTTTCCCCTATCTTGTATCTACCAATTATGCTTCCTAATCCCTGCACCATTTCCCCATTTTTCCTTCTTACCCCTACCAGATGATAACCCTCCCAATGATCTCCACACCTGTTCTATTTTGGTTGTTTAGTTTGTTTTTGTTTTTATTTTTAAGATTCTGTTATTGATCGTTGTGTTTGTTATCATTTTACTATCCATAGCTTTTGATATTCTTCTTTTTCTTAAATGTGTCTCTTACATTTTGTATAATAAGGGCTTGGTGATAATGAACTTTAGCTTTACATTGTCTGGGAAGACTTTATCTGCCCTTCCATTCTAAATGATAGCTTTGCTGGATAGAATAAAGTTGGTTGTAGGTACTTGCTTTTTTCATCACTTTGAATGTTTCTTGCCATTCCCTTCTTGCCTGCAAAGTTTCTTTTGAGAAATCAGCTGACAGTCTTATACAAACTCCTTTGTATGTGACTGTCTTATTTTCTCTTGCTGTTCTTAAGATTCTCTCTTTATCTTCAATTTTTGGCATTTTCATTATGATGTGTCTTGTTTTGGTCTTCTTTGGGTCTAGCTTGTTTGGGTCTGTGCTTCCTGGACTTGTACGTCTATTTCCTTTGCCAAATCATGGAAGTTTTCATACATTATTTTTTCATGTAAGTTTTCAATTTCTTGTTCTTCCTCTTCTCCTGATTCGGATGTTGGCACATTGAAAGTCATCCCAGAGGTTCCTAAGCCTCTCCTCATTTTTTCCAATTCTTTTTTCTTCATTCTGTACTGGTTGATTATTTATTTCTTCCATGTTTCAAATCAGTGATTTGAACCCCTTCACCACTGGTTTTTGTGTGGATTTTCCTTCATTTAACTTAGCATAGCCTTTACTTCTTCCTTTCTGCATTTGCCATACCCAAGCATATCTGTCAATTCTGTAAGCATCTTTATCACCAGCATTTTGAACTCTGTGCCTGTTAGGTTGGCTATCTCATCATTGCTTAGTTCTCCCACTGAAACCTTGAGCTGTTTCCTTTTTTGAGCCGTACTTCTCTATCTCCTCAACTTGCTAGGCTCCTGTTTGCCCTTGTGTCTTAGGTAGAGCTATGGCACCTAGCAGATTCTAATGCAGGTGCCTTCAGGCAAAGGACTCCACTTGCTTTTTTCTGTCAGCTGGAGTCACAAACTCCAGATCTTAGGACAGTTTCTTCTTCAAAGTCTACTACAGTTTGCGAGGTGTTGATCATTCACTCATGAGGCTGGATGGCTGCTCAATATGGTGGCATGCTGGAGGTATAAGTTCTGTGTTTCTAGGAGCTTTGTGCAACAGATGAGGCCTGCTCCAGATTGGTGATCTGGCTGGAACTTGGACTTCATAGGTCAATCACTTATTTTCTTTCATGCAGGTTGCAAGTTCACTTAATCCATGTACCACCCAGGTTTCTCATTCCTGGGTCTTGGGATCCTACTGCTAGCATTTTGCTGCATATTCTCCTAGATATTTTTTGCCATTCATTTATGAAAACTTATTCAGTATTGATACCGAATAAATACTTTATTCAGTATTTATTAGGTCCAGGCACAGTGGTAATATTAGGTATACTGATGTAAACTAACCAAGCACCATCTCATCAACTCGGAATCTAGTGAGTGACACAGGAATTAAATGAGTATGTATATAGAAATGTGTTTCCATATACATAAATATGTATACCACATGTGTATAACACTCTTAAATAATAAAAGTGGATTTATTTCATGTTTGCTGATTTGTATTCATTTTTATTTAATATTACAAATATTTCCCATATCACAAGTTTTTGAAAAGTGTCTCTTTTTCACAAAAGAATAAAATTCTATCATTTAAATGTACCTTAATTTCTTTAACTTTTTTCCTAATGGTGGATAACTTCTCAGCATTATAAATAATGCACTTTGCATTATATCCATCCCTACACAGTGGTTAGCAGTGTGGACATAACTAAATTCCTGGGTTTAAATCCCATCTTCAAAGTGGGCTAAGTGACCTTAAGAAAAATCACTTCATCTACCTTTGATAAGGTTGTAATAGTACTTTCAGGTCACTGGGAGAATAAAATACTATAGTTAATGTATGGAAAGCACCTAGAATAGTGCCTAGAAATGTAACTTATTTAAATATTGGCTATTATACATATGATCTATTTATGTGTCTGTACGGTCCCTAGAAATACAAGTGCCTTGTTTGGCTTACCATTAGATCCTTAACACCTAGATTAGTGTTTCCTCCACAGTCAGATTTTAATAAATTACATAAAAACCCTGTTATTTATAATCCAGGTCTTTGGTTATGATAGAATGAATTCCTATGAATGGATTTGCTAGTTTATAGTATTAACATTGTTTAAGGATCTTGATACTTGCTAAATTACATATTATAGAAAATTAAAAATTCATATTCCAAGCATAGTAAATAGTAAGAATACATTTTCCAACTCTTATTAAGTATCTTAATTTTTAAATTTTCTAATTTTTAATATACTATTGTTGCATTAATTTGCATTTAATTATTAGTGAGACAGAACATGTTTGTCCAATTAAGTATATTCTTCAAATAGTCTATCCAATTTTCTACTGACACCTAGGTGACTTTCTTACTGAGTTTTAAAGAACTCCTCATTGTAAGTGGTCGATTAATTTTAGTAGAAATGAAATTGAATTATTAAACTTCTCCATCCTGAGAAGAAAGCCACTACAAACTCTTAACTTGTCAACTCTGAATTGGAATTTTCTCTTTTCCACTTACCAGGGAGTATCTAGCCTAGAACAAATAATTAACCAACTGGCAGCATAATGTGCAGAGCAGTAGGCTAAGTTTCATATCCATCTTTACCACTAAGACATCTAATTACAGACAAGAGTCACTGCATGTCATATACTATTTTATCTGTATAATGAAGTAATGAGAGTATCAACTCTTCAAAGTCCCTTCACCTTTAAAATGCTAAAATTCTTGGACTCTACCTTGTGCATGAAAAGAGAATGATGCAGGTGTGAATGTAGGAGCTTCTAAAGGCCAAGTGTCTTACACTAAATAATATCAGTGCTATAAAACTGCATTATTTCTTCACTATTGTTCACCTGCTCCTGCAGGGATAGCTTCCTTGTGGACAAAGTATAATCCCTGCCACATTGACTTTAGGGCTTGGCTGTGTGACATTCATTGACCTACAGCATGTGGTGGAAGGGCCACTGTGGTGATTCAAGGAGAGCTGTCAATAGGTATTACATGCCTCTTTTCACTCTCGTAACATTATCTCTCTGCCATAACACAGCATGCCCCCAATAGTGGTTGCTTCTTGCACTTAGTCCCTGAGTAAAAATGCATGGAACAGAACAACTGACCCAAACCCAGCAGAGCCCATTCCTGCCTGGCAGAGTCCAGCCAACCTACAGGCCTGTGAGCAGGAAAGACATCTGCATTGTTTTAAGTTAGTGAGATTTTTTTGTTTGTTGTCACAGCAACACCTGACTAATCAAGTCCTACTTATACTTTTTCTTAAGCAATCAACTCCTTATTGTCAGGGCCTCTGTTCCTTCCTGGAGGCCTATATTTTTACTGGATCAGCTGAAATAACACACAGGAGAAAAAGGAGGGAAAGATATATAGAAAGAGAAGTTAATAGATGCATCTGACGCTACTTCTCAGAATAAAGTGCTAAAGAATGTAAGTGTTAATGGTATAAACAGAAAGCTTGGGATCATTTGTCTGGCTAACACTTGTCAATATATGGTCAATATGTCTTGGTTGATAAATTAGCTTTAATATGATATAGTGAATTTTGTTTATCTGAATGGTCACACTTAAATATCCATGTGACATTTTCTAATTAATTGACTAAAACCCATTATTAAAAAACTCTAAGATTACATAATCCTTGGGATAACTGGTGAATTATTTATGCTTTATAACAACACTGGGAGTGGAAGAAATGCTAAGTATTTGACTGCATTTAATTTCAAAAGGAAATTTAATGTTAAATTCTGTGTTCTAAGTTTTATCTTCACATGTCCTTTATATTAACATATGAAATCAAGAAGATGATTGTCTAAGTACCTATGTCAACATATAAAAGCTTCCGTGCAAATTCCAAATGCCAGAGAAAAAGGAAAAGCAAATGTATATTATGTAAGAAATTTAATAACTATATATTTTCTAAGAATATTATAAATCTGGAATATTTATATAGAAAATTCTAACAACCAGCATCGTTGTAGACACTATCCTAGAGTATCACCAGGACACTGACTGCATAACTCAATGAAATGAAATGAAATGAAATGTGAAATGAAATGGCATATTGCTGAAATCTACTGGCATGTTCAAAAGTGGGGGGCAGTATGGCAGCTGCATTCTTAGCAATTCTATCTATGCCTAGAAAATAACTTGATACAATAAAACCTTTTAACAGCCCACAATGACTGTGCTTTAATTAATTGCCAGTCTTTACAGATAAGACAACTTCAGCCTAGAGACATAAAATTCTTTGCCCAAGGTAGATGAGTGGAGGTCAGGAAATATGATTTCTGAATTCAAACTTTTCATGTTAAAGCACATTCTAATGAATGGAGGAAATGAAAATGTGCTTTCAAGTCATAGCAAAAGATATAAAAATACTAAACATCATGTCCAAAGTTATACAGTTAGAAACAGGAATTAAACAAGAACCTGAGTTGTTCTTTTTGCCATGGTCTTCTAACACATTATTTTATATCACCATTTATTTACCTATTTATTTTCATAGAAAGGAGGAAGGAAGGAGAGAGGGAGAGAAACATCAATTGGTTGCCTCTCGCTCACCCCCAACCAGAGACCTGGCCCACAACCCAGGCACATGCCCTGACTAGGAATCGAACTGGCAACCACCAAGCCACAGCAGCCAGAGCCCACATATTTTAAAGTACAATTTCTATTAAGCCCTTGAAAGTTTATTTCTAAATAGGAATTTTTTCTACCAAGCCTCAGTATAATTTTTATAGTCACACACCTTAATAGAATTAATTTATCTGTTAATTTTTACATTTTCTCCCCTGAAGAGTTCAATAACCTCTAAAAGACACATTTTATCACAGTAAGGGGTCTAGGAGGATGAAAATAATGAACTCCTAAGAGATGTCCTTGCTGTCATAGTCATAATTGATTACTAAATTAAGGGAATTGTGAGATACATACCTAAAGTAAGTTGGTCTTAGATTAAATAATTATGTACTCCACTAGAGTCAAATTATACATCACAAAGATGTCTGAGAGTTATTAGAAACTGAAATCATTTAATACTTTACAAAGATTAAGTAAATTTTCTTCTCACCTCTTTATGGCCAATGGAGATAAAGGACATATTCATTTACCTAGCTTATAATAAATCTTAGTAGATATCCTAATTTCCATTTTTAGTAAAAACGATGAGTATAGTATGGTAGAAAGCTTGATTTTAAAGAAGAAAATAGAAACTGGGTAGGAAAGGAGAGAAGAGATTATTTCCCTTAGTAACAAATATTTCAAAAAAATTTATTTGATAAAATCTTCAACTGACCTATCCATTATTGTTCACAGTGATTTAAAAATATAATCAGCCCTGGCTGGTGGCACAGCAGACAAGGTGCCAGCCTATAAACCCGAAGGTTGCTGGTTTGAGTCCCAGCCAGGGCACATAACCAGGTTGCAAGCCAGGTCTCCAGCCAGGTCCATAGCTGGAGGCAGGTAAAAGGCAACCATACATTGATGATTCTCGTCCTCTCAACCTCTTTCCCTCCCCTCCTCTCTAAAAATAATAAATAAAATCTTTAAAATATATATATATATATATAATCATAGATTAAATCCTAATTTACAAATGACATGAACTCAAGAGGAATGAATAGTATAGTTAGTATACAACAAATACTGGCTCTCAGAGGTAGAAATTTAATGAGGTAAATTTTAGAACAGATAGATAATATTTGCATTGAGAATTTTTAAAAAATCATCATTCCTGCCATGGCAGATTTAGCACAAAAGCTCATGTTGCTTAAGCTGCAGGACCTCTGATTTACCAAAACCTTCCCAAGCCCTGTACCTACTATTCTTCTCCATAAAGAGGCCCCCAAAATTACATAAGCTCCAAGCCCCACAAAATCTGAGTTTACCTTTGAGCTTCAATTCTCATAAGATAATATAAGCTTCCTAACTGAACCCCTCCATCATCATTTAACTGATATTTTAAATCAAATCAAGGAGAGCAAACAGAATTCCCATAACTCGTGCCAGAGCATAATTTGGACAGTTAACTTACACCTAAGAGAGAAAAATAATCATCTAAAACCAACAAGGTGGGGAGGAGGAAACTTGTACATACAAGAGGAAAGTAAGGCATGTTTCCCTTAATTGTAAAATACAAGGAATCAATAAACATTTTGATTCTTCCAGGACCACCCTCAAGGTATGCAAGTCCCTCAGCAAATATTGTGTTTTTGTCGGACTCCTGCCTATGTAAAGAGTTTGATTTAAATGTATTACAACAGTGTGGACCTTTGAGAAGTACAGTGATTTAACAAAGAAATAATGCATGGAGGAAAGGTACTTACATTTTTGTGTATTACACAATCCATGCACATAAAGATTCAATATAGTGTCTGGTCACTACCTTTACCTGTTCAGGTTCATTATCTTCATGTTCTTTATTATCATATGTGTCATTACTAGCCAATTTCATATCTCCCAGCATGAGAAAAGGTGCTGATGTAGTTATTGCTATTGTCACAGCTCATTACCCTTGTACCTTTAATCCCAATACCATTTACTTAATGCTGGTTACATCATTGCTCTTGACACTGCATCACTTACCAGGCCACCTGTGGATCCTGACTCAATGACTCTCTCCAAGTTGTTATTACCATGCTTTGTTAACAATAACCATGAATGCAAGTCATTCCCAGAGTGTTCCAGAGAATGAGAACAGTTATCTCCTGGTCTTGTTAAATGTACTGATTTCAATTCTATAAGCACAAACTCAACATGGCTTTCAAACATATTTCTTTTGAAATTTTTAGGCCAAAATTACTGCATTCTTAAAAATGGGATTGCTTTTGATGTTGTCTATACTCTTACCTTCCACAAGCCGCTACCCATGGGGAAGAAAGGCAAGGGACCTGAGCACATTGCCAGAACTGAAGTTCTGTTGGTGCAAAAGAAATATCTATCTCTCCTTCAGCTTGGCTTAGGCTTGCCCCTGGTGAACAAAGTATCACTGCATCAATTGAAGAACATTGGTCAGAAGGGCCCACTGGCAATGCTGAGCAAGAGTCTTTCAAAGGTCTTAAAGGATGGCAGCATGGCTATCCCCAGAAGACTGCCTGGCATGTGGCATGGAGCCTTCAGAGGGACTAGGTGCTAGTGACTGGGAATGCATTGGGCCAGGGAAGCTTCTTGCAGTCTCTGCTATAGTCAAGTGCTGAAGACTGGAGGTTGGATAGTAGTCAAGCCCTTACCAGTGAAAGCTAGTCCACAGACCTACAGCTCATGCCTAAGGGTGAGTGACAGATGGTTGGTAGCCCAGAGCTCAGAAACTTGTCCTGTGTTCAACATGAGTGAGAACATGCGGGCTATTTCTCCAAAATTACAAGTCAGCTGGTTTCTGGGTAGATATGATCAGCTAATGGGAAACTCTTATGAGAGACTGTTAAGTGTTAGATAGGGAGAAGCCAAAGGTATTCCTATCCCTCTCTTTCTGCTTTGGGAAGTATCTCCATTAGTGACTATTTCTTTTGCATGGTTCCATTATTATATACTTGGTTTTGCTAAGCTCTGATAAAGCTACCGTCTCCTCCTGTCTCAGTTCAGCAATGCTGATGGCTTCCTGCCTTTGCTAGCCTCTAGGTCACCTCACTGCCTCCCACCCCATCTGGCTTTTGTGCTATTCCATCATCCACATAACCAACCAATCCTCCGCCTCATGTTCCCTCTATTGTAACCCTTCTATAATTACAATAGGGTGGTACTGACCCATGAATAGAAAGAAGGACAATGAAAAATAGAAACTCTAGGAATAGACTCAGGTATATATGGAAATTGGGTACATGATAAAGTTGGCATCTTAAAGGAAGAGATGGCCTTTAGAATAAGTGGTATTGGTATAGCTTGACAGCTATTTAGAAAAAAAAATGTTTAATGAAATCCTACCTCATTATTACTTCCAGATTAATTCTAAAATTAATTCTGCATACATGAAAAGTATAAAACCACACAAGTTCTAGAAAGAAAATACAGTGAAGTCTATTATAACCTGAAAGTTGGCAGGGCCTTTCTAACTATGACTTAAAATACAGAAGCAATAACAGGAAAGAGAGGAAAGAGTGAGAAATCGCATGACTTATAAAAAGAAAAAGCATTCTATTATAAGCAAAACGAGAGGACAAATACTTGTAATTTATATAATTATATCATAAAGGCCTACTCCAGTGTTTCTCAAATCTCAGCACAATTAACATCTGGACCCAAATAATTCTTTGTTGTGAGGCTGTCCTGTGCATTGTAGGATGTTTAGCAGCATGTTTGGCATCTGTGTACTCACTGGTGGCATCCCCTTTCCAGATGTGACAACCAAAAATGCCAAATGTCCCAGGCAGGTAAGCAGGGAGGGTGGCAAAATCCTCCCCAGTTGAGAACCACTACTCTGTTGTAATACATAAGGGGACTTTAAAATACTGAAGGAAAAGATCAAGACCCAAATAGAAAATTGGGCAAAATACATGGACAGTTGATCAAAAGAGAGACAAGTGGCTCTTCCTACATTGAGATATTTCTCAGCTGTCAGATTGGCACAGATGCAAATATGTAAAACAACTCAGTCAGGCATACATTACTGACAGGAGTGCAGAATGGACAACCCCTCGGAAGGGGGATTTAACAATATCTAACAAAATTATCTTCATATTTTCCTTTAAGCTGAGAACCGTATTTCCAGGAATCTTCTCAAAGAGACATAGTTTCACAAATATAAAATAATGTATGCACAAGGTTATGTACCAACACTTTCTTTTTTTTTGTAACAGCAGAAGGCTGAAGTAATTCAGAAGTCCATCACTGTGGATGATAAAATAAGCTTTGACACATACACCTAATAAAGGACTCTGCAGACCTTAAAGGAAATAAAGACTTTCTTTATGTATATTGGTATGGCATTATATTCAGGATATATTGTTAGGTTAAAAGAGCAAGGTGCAGGACAGTGTATGGGTATAGGTATGTGTACGTACACATGTCAGTGTGTGTATGCATGTGGATGTGTGCATACGTGTGGCAAAAATAAGCTTTTACGTGGCTGGAGGCAGGTGAAAGGCAACCATAGATTGATATTTCTCTCCATCTCTGCCTCTCTCCTTCCTCTCTCTCTGGAAATAATAAATAAAATCTTAAAGAAAAATAAAGACTAAAAAATAGTGACCTACAGCAAATGAAGAGGAAGAATGAAATAGAGGGAAGGAAGCAAGAATTTCCTGAGTACATATGTTTTTTAGATCATTTTGACTTTTGAACTATGTAAATATTTTATATATTAAAAATTATTAAAATAGAAAAAGTTAAACCCTGAAATTGAAAAGAAACAAGATAAACCCAATTCTATTTTAAATTAGTAATACAACTCAGAAAGAAAATAATTTCAAGTGACAATCAAACAAAAATAATGTTGGATATTTTATAAGGCAGTTGGCTAAATCTCATTAAAAAGCCAATGTCATAAAAAAAAAAAAATAAGGCTGGGAATTGTTCTGGATTAAAAGAAACTAAAGTGATGTAGCAACCCAACAAAATATGTGAATTTTGATTGAACCCTGATTTGTAAAAAACAGTTGTAAGAGCATTTGGGGAAAATGGGATAAATTAGGTTGATTAGTAGATTAAAGAAATTAATATATACCAGTTGATTAGATTAAAGAAATTAATATATGCCAGTTGATTAAAAATTATTACTAATTATCCTAAATATTAAAAAGTATTACAGGTATGTAGGAGAATGACTTTTTTCTGTATACATGCTGAAATATTTAGGAATAACATCTCTGAAATTTATTTTTAAATGATTCAACAAGACTGATAGTGACAGATAGTTGATAGATAGGGAAAATATGGCACATGTTAGCTGTTGACTCTAGGTTGTTGGATGGTTGGCATACACTCATTACACTATTTTAAAATTTTTCTGTTAAAAAATTTCTGTAATAAAAATGTGGTTGAGAGACCTGGCTGATGGCACAGTGGATAAGGTGCCAGCCTGCGAACCCAAAGGTCGCAGGTTCGATTCCCCAGCCAGGGCACATAACCAGGTTGCAAGCCAGGTCTCCAGCCAGGTCCATAGCTGGAGGCAGGTGAAAGGCAAACATACATTGATGTCTCTCTCTTCCTCTCTGCCTCTCTCCCTTCCTCTCTCTCTAAAAATAATAAATTAAAAAAAAATTTTTTTAATGTGGTTGAAAGCATTGTTTAAATATAAGATGAGAGATAACTGAATATAAAGAAGACTCAAGTGTTTAGGGGGTAGTGGGACACAATTCTTCTATCCTGAGGCTATCTAAAGAGGCATAAAAATTGCTCAGTCTGAGTCTGCTGATGGTATGGCAAAAAGCAAGGGTTGCTCTAGAATCACCTTTTAGAGACAAAAGGTGGGAAGCTGTCTTGGACGTCACTGTTGACAATGAAGCCAGTTAGACTAAAATCTATGGATCTAGAGCATTCAGTTGTTACTTAAAAAAAAAAAAGGGCAGCAGTAAGTGGTGATGTTGGCAAAGGAGAGTCTACCTTAGCTATTAATGTGATGGTTTATGAAACATGGTAAAAGGGACCATATTGAGAAATCCAGAGGAGAAGCAAATGTCATTGAGGAGAAGTATTTCCAGGAAGCATTCAGGCTGAGATCCAAGCAAAATGGTATTAAAGAACCAGATAGAACCTTAGGAAAGCTAATAAATCCAGATGGGTTCTAAGAATGTCTTTAAAAGATGGGCAGCATATCAGTGGGTGATTGGATCAAAAAACTTTGGTATATTTACACAATGGAATACTACACAGCAGAAAGAAAGAAGGAACTCCTACCCTTTGCATCAACATGGATGGAACTGGAAAGTATTGTGCTTAGTGAAATAAGCCAGTCAGTGAAAGACAAATGCCATATGATCTCACCCATTACAGGATAATAATGAATAAAACAAACAAGCAAAACAGAGCCAGATACATGAATACAATGAATAGAACTTCAGTGGGCAGTGGGGAGGGGAGAAACAGGAGGAGGAGGCAAAAAAGGGGAGGAGCTTAGTTAAGGAACTAGTATGGAAGAACATGGACATGGACAACAAGTGCGATTGACTTTAGGGGGGAGTGGGTGGGTGGGTAAGGAGACAGAGGAAAGTGAAAAGGGGATGGATGTAATACAACAATAATAAAATAAAATTTAAAAACATAAATAAAAAATAAAAGATGGGCAGCAGATAGTCAGTAAATTCACTTCAAATTACATAGTCAGGGTTCACTTTCACTGTCCCAGACAGCCCTTGTCCTCTGGGTGAAAGGCAACGGTCCACTAATAACACCTGACCTCACCACACATTAGTTTCAGGGTGACTAGGAAATAGTACTTTAATCAACTAGTTGAAAACTTCACAGGTCTAAAATTCAATTATCATAGTCTCATAACATTTTAGTGCCTTTTCAAATGGCCATAATTTATCAGAATCTTGAAGGGGGCAGAGAGACTGTATATGGCCATAACTTACATAATAAAATATAACTAATTCTAAGGTTGAAGAGGAGACAAAAATACTTAGGTGTTTTGAAGTTTAGATAAAAAGGAAGATCCTGTTTAAGTGAGGAGGATAAACTGGGCTTAAGAGTTCCTGGCTGTCCTCATGTTTCTCAATCCGGCTTCTGGCTGCAGATCCCAGGGGAAATCTGGAGGTGGTTGAAGGTGTGCTTTGTGAAATGACCTGTTAGCTCACTCTGTATGGCATTTAGAGCCTGTCTGTCCTGATCTACCTCCTAGTTACACGGGGTTTTGTATTGTTTTCCAGGCTTAACTCTGGTTGTCCTGGTCTAAGCCACATAGGTGCTCAGGGTAGTATATGGTACTGTGTGTTTTCTCTGCCTATTTATTTATCTATCACCAGATGGGTTCATGGGGATCCCCGGACCCTTGGTGATAGCTTGGTGAACAAGGGAGAGTAGAACTAAAGGTTGCCTAGTCTCTGTACCTGTAAAGCTCAGAGATAAGATTTATGAGAAGAGGTACGTTAACAGAGGCAAGGATAAGAATTAGTAACTTAGCTGCTAGTCTTTTGATCAGAGAAGTAAATGTACCCTCTTCATCATTAAGGACTTTCCAAGTTCTTCATTTTTATTATTGTATATGTGACAAACAGATCTGTGCTGCTAGACTGGTGCCTGGAAATAGTTGGCCCTTATTATTAAATGTTTCACTGAAAAATATTTTCTATTTCTACCTGTATATAATAACCATAAACTCTCAACAAGCAGCATGTGAACTAATCATGCTTTTTTTACATTTATTAAAATATTTCATAGTGCTAAAAGCACTTAGCTACATGAACAAATGGCCCAAATTAATACTAGTATTATTTCTTTAAAACTGATGGCCCAAGCGTGAATAACACCCAAATTACATAAAACTTGAGCATTTAAAATCAACTTGCACCATACTGATACCACTTAGGGTTCCTATCCTGCTGTGTTTCTTATGATTCAGTTGTAATTAGTCAGAATATACTACAGCTGTTTGTGATTTCCGGGAAGAATAAGATGTTTATAGAAAGAAAATGTGTCATTATCTCTGCTTTTTAAAATTCCTTTCTGTGTAGATGGTATTTTATGACATGTTTTCTCCTCACTTCAAATCCTAAACAAGGTTGTTGCATAGGGTTTTATCATACATGGGAAAATTGCTACAATAGTTTCCTTCTAAATGTGCACTCACCGAGCTCACCCACATTATTTTTATATATGACAGTTTCTGGTTCCACATAGGATGTTACTGAAAAAGTACAATGTGTGGGATTTTTCTCGGCTTTTTGCATTTCTACTCTGGTACCGTGGCCAGGGGTTCTGACGCACTATTAATTGCATTCAGTTTTTTCACATTTTAGTGGTTATTTTGAAATTAAGAATTGTCTTATCAGAACATTGGAATGTCTGCACTCTTATGGTGTGTGTCTTCTACATTATTGTTTCTTTGATTTTATTCTTAATTTCAGAGTGACATTGGAATCAGTCATGGATAGAGTAGCAAGGATCTGTATTAAAAGCAAACATAATCCTTAAAGGTAACAGCATGGAATTCTGAGGCACCATGAAACATAGCATGAAAAACATCTCAAATATCTAGGAAGGTGAATATTAAATTTCAGCTATAGTTTTATCTTCATTATATGAGTTTTATGTATACCCTATGTCTATCCTTGGATTTCCCAGAGGAGAAGGTAGCGGGAGAGGGAGGAACTATGGGGTAACATAAGAAGAGAGCAGGAATGGGCCATTAGCATCAAGAGGCACAGTATGAAAATTGGAAGATGCAAAATATATTTCTCAGGGTTTCAGAATAATTGGGAGAGAGGAAAAGGGAGGCCAGTATAGCAGACAGCTACTATTTCCACTTGACAGGAAGCCTCCTTCATCTAATAACAGCATCGTGATTTTCCTCTGAGAAACACCCCCCTCCCTAGGAGATGGGCAGCAGCCTCAGTCACATGGCTCTGTCCTCCCCTGGCTGAGAGCACAGATTTGGTCCAATTAAGGAAAATCAGTTACTCCATGGAATGTGAACTGAGTGACATGAAGGTTGGGGTTTGTTGATTTATCTCAACAATGGGGTGTTGAAGATTCTTTTTTTAATCAGTCTCTGCTCCATAGATATCCCTAGTTGCTCCAATTACTCCTCCTTTTGAAGCCTTGTTTTTTGATCCTGGTGATGCCATTGCTTGTAATATTGCAACCCTAAACAAACTGATGCATTCGGACCAAAGAGTTAGGTCTCTTTAGTGATCTGGAAGAGTAGGAAAGACAACTCTGACTTTGATAAAGTGTGGACTGGATTAAAGAACGGAAACCTCCTGAAAACTGGTAGGGAAGGACTGTGCTCAGAAATAGACTGGACTTTTGGTGAGGTAAGAATACGAAGCCAGCTGTAAATCAATGTGCTGCTTCCTTAGCTGATCAAGTCATACAATCTAATGAACAAAATAAACTGACAAGCAAAATAGAAACCAGAGGCATGGATACATGGGACAGCTGACAGCTGTCACAGGGGAGGCAGGAGAGGGGACTGGATGAGAGAAGGTGAAGGGGTCAGCTAAGTGCATATAAGCATGACCCACAGCCACAGACACAGTGTGGTGTGGTCAGAGGGAAGTGGGGCAGGGGTGGGGAGTGGTGGAAAAGGGGGTAGGGAATGGGAACATCTGTAATAGTGTCAACAACAAAAATTTTTTTTAAGTAAAAACAAAGAAGAAATGCCAACTGCACTAACCTGTACCCTTAGTGAGGTATTTGCATTTACACTAGGCTGCCAGGTCTGTTAGAGCAACTCAAATCCAGATAAGAGGGTTTTAGTCCAAGATTATGCTGATTGAGACCGTTGGAATATCTAGAACTAATCATATGATCAATATAAACATAGAGGGTCCTGGGAAATACATAAATCAGTGGAAAAAATAGCAATTTTTCTAGCTGAAAAAAATTACAGCCACAAACACTTTGTTAACTTCATTTTAAAAGATATAAATTCACCTTTTTCTGAGGTGCCGTTTTGTTGCTTATGAGTTTTGAATGTAAATTTAATACAAGTTTGATTTGCATACTTGACCTTGATTAAACTGCAAGTCATAAGTGCTTATACATTTAAGAATGTATTTTCTGTTGTCACACAATAAAGATGGCTACTTTACAGTGGGACATACTCTGTTTTCCAGAGTCAATGAATTCACTCAAGTTCAGCTGGGGTCTATAACTTTGGAGAGGATTTATCTTGATGACTACATAGTAAATGAAGTCCAATCCATCAGTTGACTCAGAAAAGTGGGTAAATCAGGGTGTCTTCACCTTCGGGCTCCTGGCATTTGGAGCTGGATAATTCTTTGCTGTGGGCAGCTGCCCTGTATGTTGTAGGGTATTTTTCAGTATCCCTGACCTGCACTCACTAGATCCCAGTAGCAACCCCCTCAGTTGTCCAAGTTTCCCTGCAGAGAGAGCAAGGTCATTCCCAGCTGAGAACCACAGATATAGGTCATCGCAGTAAAGAGCACTGGTTCTGACAAATCTGAACTCCACTCTGGGGTCTGCCACTTTCACATTGTTGACCTGGGAAATGACTCCTTTTCCTTATCTGTGAAATGTGGCGTTTAGGGTGGCCTACTTCCTAGATTCTTGGAGAGATGAGATAGGGCAATTCACTTAGCCTGGTGATTCACCCATCGTAAAAACTCAATAAAAGTCATCATTGCTATTAATAGCAATGGAATCATCATTCCTAAATCTTAAATGCAAATTCCCTGAGTCAGATCTGCAAAATAATGACTAATCACATTTCCAGTTGTTTTACAAAGGTATATAGTGAACTAAAAGTGTACAATAAATATATGGAGCTTTACCTACGATAACCGCTAAGTGAGACAAGGATGAACTTTGTAGTTAACCCTTTGAACCTGAAACTATTTTCAGAGAAATGACTGGAGTAATGTTGCTTTCCAGACCTGACTGCTAAGGAAAGTATAGATAGGAGACAGAAAACTGAATACAAGTAATGTGTCCAAAGCTCTAGGACCTAAGAGGAGAACCTTAATTTCCTCCTTCTTCCTCTAAATCCTTAGGTGTTAGCAGTGAAAGATACCAAGAAAATGAGCTAACTATACCGTGGAATTCTGTCACTTGGAAGCAACATAAGAAATACAACCAAAGACAAAATTTAAATGAAGGAATTTCATACACTTGCATTTCAAATGCTCTCAACCACAAAATTGGAGCAATGACAGGTGAATACCTGGATTTTCAAACCACTTGCTGTATAAAAATAAACTTCTGAACTTTAGTGTTTCGCTTAATAGAAAATCCTTTCTTTCTTGATTCAAATATGACCTCAGACATTCATCAGAACTTAATGCATGTGAAAATACAATTTCATGCCAAACTTTGAGGCTGTTAAAAAAAAATTCTTTGGGTAGAATGACATTTTAAAATGCTGCATTGAATCCATTAGCATAAAATTCATCCATCTGGGAATTTTCGGTGCTTTCCCCCCGGACTCTGTTGCACACTCAGGTGAGTACAGCTGTTAAGCATAAATAAATGGTTGTTCAGAAGGGGCAGTTTTATATTTGCCTTCATTCCAAGTTCACTTTGTCTGGGGATGTTCAGATAGTGCTTTCATTTGTGGGAACTGTGGAAAGGGTAAGCTATGAAAGACTGAAATTATTCTGTTAGGAGACTGCTGAGAAAAGGAACCCTGATTACTACTTTGTTCTTGCAAGTGTATCAGTAACTGGGCCTCTCAGGAGTCAGTCACCTGTGCGTTCAGGTCACACTGAATAACCTTAGGAATCTTCTCTCAGAAAGTAAATTGCATAGTCCAAGCAATGTTCTGCTCTTCTACAATAAGCCATGCCTTGATTAAAATTGCTATAATGTTAAATTGCCCAAGAAGGCCTTGTAAATAGAAGATACTCAACAAATAATTCTTGATGGCGGTTTTACTTCCCCTCATTTCAGCAAATTAAAATGAAGTTGCAAAGGCTTTTAAAAAGTCACACAGCAACTGGATGATAGAGTTTGTCCAGGAAACGCACCATTGAATCCCACTCCATCTCGGGGTTTAAATCATGGACATGTTGATTGTTCTGATGAGTTTACATATTCAGTTAGTCTAACACATCCTTCACTTAACATACGCCACCCATACATATATGTTTATTTAACTTTCCAGTGAGCTGAAATGTTGAATGGGTAAAGCATGTGGTCATGGTCTTTAGGCTATCATTCTTGGACAAAATAAGCTTTCTATTATTATACTCTGGCTTTTGCATGGCTGGTATCCGAAGAAGCACTTGAGGCAAGTGCTTTAGACCATGTTCTCTGGGATCCAAAGAAATCACCAGCAAAACCCCCAGAGTCTGGAAAGTGAAGTCAGGACAAGGAAACGTAAATGATCATAAAAGTGTTCTTCATCAACAAATTGTGATAGTAGTATGTAGTACTTGGCCATAATGATCATTTTCAAACTTTTCTAAAGTAACGCCAAAACCTAAGTTCCAAAAAAATGATTTACACAAAAATAGATGCTTAAGAAAAAGCATATATCTTCCCAAGGTAACTACTTTGAAGACGTTTGCATGTTTAAGTACCAGTTCATTTTTTTAAAAATGTGTCACCATGTTGTATTAGATTGCATTTTCTGAAGATGGTCACAATAATATTTCCCAATCCCTAGGTTCTTCTAGAATCTTGCAAATTTCCCATTAAGAAGTACAGCCCATTTCTGGTCTTCTGAAATCTGGACAAACCTGTGGTTTGCTTGTAATGACCTGTAACTTGCATCTGTGCCCTGGAACATTCAGGTCACTCCCAGCCTCCCTGCATGGCCAGTAATCTTCTAATTGAGAAAGCCTCAATCCAGGTAAGACTGTGAAATCACTGGGTAAGACTTCAAAAAGATCTAAGGCTATCTCTCATAGAATATTTCAGAAATAAAAAAGGCTCTTGAGGGTCTTAGGCATGCTTCATAAAGCCTCTCTGTTAAATAAGTAGAGAGCTTTTAAGTTTCTTAAGGATGTTGCCCCTCAGCAGATTCATAGGGAACTGAAAAGTAGAAAAGAATTACCCTATTTTTAACCTTTTTGTTGAATTTATTGGGGGCAACATTGGTTAATAAAATGATGTAGGTTTCTGGTGTATAGTTCTATTGTACAATATGTGATCCATATATTGTATTGTGTGTTCACCACCCAAGTCTCCTTCCATCACCATTCATTCCCCTTATACTGTATCCTACCTACCTCCACCCCCTTTCCTTCTGGTAATCACCATACTGCTGTTTGTGTATATAAGATTTTTTCTTAATTCATTTGCGTTTTTCACCCAGCCTTGCAACCCCCTCTCTTCTGACAACTGTCAATCTGTTAGAGAAGTATTACCTTGAAGAGATTTGTGCCGGTAGTTTTTGTCTAGTAGAATGACAGCCAATAAGACTCATAGAAAACCCACAAAATTTTAAAGATTTATATTGGTAAAAACACTGCAAGATTAAAAATAAAAGATGGGCAAAGGAGGGGCACTGAGGACATCTGTAATAGTATGAAGAATAAAAATGAATAATAAATAGAAATGAAAGAAACAGATAAAGTACAAAGTAAAAGAAGGCCTTTGGACACTAGGACTAGCATGAGCAAGAATCAAAATGAGATTATTTAGGTTTATACATAGGTCACTTACTGTAAAAGGGAAGATGATAAGAGCCCAGAAGGCAGAGCCAAGACCCATGGAGAACAACTCTCAGAGAGTAGAGCCAAGCTCTACTCACAGATTTGGCAACATGGACCTGGCTGGATTCAGAATTTCTATGACTTTTGCAGCTCTTTTATTTATTTATTTATTTAGATTTTATTTATTTGAGAGAGAGGGGTAGGGAGGAAGAAAGAGAAGGAGAGAAATATTGATGTTTGAGAGATACATCAATCTGTTGCCTCTCACCCCCTCCCCCAGTTGAGGACCTGGCTTGCAACCTGGTTATGTACCTTAACCGGGAATTGAACTGGTGACCTCTGGGTTCGCAGGCTGACACTCACTCCACTGAGCCACACCAGCCAAGGCCCAGCTCTTTTTAATGGAAGTTTTAATTCTGATTAATCCCTGCTTGTCTAATCATTACATGATGAATATGTGGGTAGCAGATAATGCCTCTTTGGTTCACAGAACTTCCAACCAAGAGGAATGATGTTCAACTGCTTTGCTAAGGCGCCCTGCCTTAGGGAACTCAGCTGCCCCTGGACCTGGTTAAACGATGGACCAAGCTTGAACCTAATGCTAAACAGAATAAAACTTCTGAAGAACCTTGGGCAGAGGTGAGCATATTTTGCTTGTGGGAGGAACGTGAATTATAAAAGAAAACTGTATTTTATAGTGGTCACCACAACTGTATCTCCATCTTCTTTCTCCATGGTCATCTCGAGTTTTGCCCCTCCCCTAGCATGAGGTCGAGTCTAGTTTCCCTTCAACTGCAACTGGATAGATAAGTGACTCACTTACAACAAACAGAACATGGCAGAAGTGATGCTGTATAACTTCTGAGGCCAAGTCAGAGAGGCAATGCTACGTCCGCCTTGCATTTGGAACATTGGCAGTGGAACCCTGAACCACCATGCAAGTAGTCAGCTGCCCTGAGAACAATGTGCCTTGAGGAAACTCAAGCCAACCCACACAGGGAGACTTCATAGAGATGCCCAGGGGCCCCCTAAAGGAAAGAGATGCCTGGCCAATCTCCAGCTTCTGTGGTCTTACACTATTCTAGCTCTAGGTACCACCTGGATAAGAATCGCAAGATAACATCTACCAGCGAAGCCTGTTCTGAATTCCTGAGTCATGAAAACTGTAAGATGATATAATTATTCCTGTTAATCTACTAAGGGTTGTGATGACTTGTTGCATAGCAAGAGTAACTGAAATATGTCTTTAAAAAGGAAGTTTTCATTTAATTCTACTTGTTTAACAGAAGAACACACAGATTCGGGACCCTTATTTGGACCTGTACCTATGAGTTAAAAAAACAACAAAAAAACCCCACCACCAACATAAATGCTGCCACCAGATTGTCTAAATTTGAGATCGAAACAGGTGTGAATTATTTTTTAAATTATTATTCCTTATTACCATGGACCACTGAAAGTTACTTAATCCTTTTGTTTTCCCATCCGTTAATTGGTGATCATGCCTATGAAAGAATTAATGTATAGATTAAGTTGAGTGACTTAATACATGGGAAAGACCCCTACATATTGTCTGACACTTAACTGCCTGACTTAGTTCTACACCTACCTGGTGACAACCCAGAGGGATATTTCTAAGCAGAAGGCACGTGCCATCAAGATAGTGGAGAAGATGGGTGGAAGCAATGGCATGTCATCTGAGAACTGGCGCATTCCCTCTTCCCTTTTGTTAAGCTCCCAGGTATTTTCTCCCTGCACTCTGTCAGCAACAAGCTACACTTTGGCTCACTGCTATACCCAGCCCTCAGCATAGCGCTGGGCACAGCCTAAGTGTTCAGCAAACACTTTTTGAATGAACAAATGGAGTAACATATGAACCTTAACTCATCTGTAAAAACAAATAAACAAAAACGAAGAAATAAATAAAATAAGCTAGAGACACTGTTTTATCTCTCTACTAAGCAAATCTTACTGGACTCTGAATTTCTTCAGGTAAGGGCTGAGACTTATGTCCATATCTCAGTGACTAATAGTGACTGAAGCAAAAGAAGTGCTCCATGAACACAGGCTGGATAAAGGGAAAAGTACATCTGAAACACAGTTCTTAAATATACAAAAACATTGCCAGCATTTGGGGGAAATCAGAGAAAGAAAAGATCTGTTTCTCTAAATTCTGAAATAAGGGATCAATTTCTGGTGAATTAGTAACAACTATAATAAATAAAAATGGTACATACTTTCTAAAGTATTTTACAATTACATGTAATAAAATTAGTGAAATATAGGATAACATGACAGTTAAGAGCACAGACCTCTGAGTCAGAATGAATGGGAAAAAAATCCCATATCCATTCTCTTGTAATCAGGTGAATGTGGGCAAGTTAGTTAAAGTCTCAGTGCTTTACTTCTCCATTTGTAAATCATAGACAAGAGATATTCCTACCTAGGTACTACTGTATTATTTTAAGGATTAAATGAGTTAATATATGCAAAACATGTAGAGCATTTCTTAATAATAGAGATGATTTTCCTATACAAGTCTAACTGAAAATGACAACTTTCATTGCTGAAATAAAGGAAACTAGTTTAAGTACTCTAAAATTACTTGGAATTCAGAAATGCATCTTGTTGAGTGAAGAAAATTGCTACAAAAAGCTTTAGAAATAGTTACATAAGTACCTAGAGGCCTCCACACAATATACAATACGGTAAAAGCTAGACTCTTCAGCCTTGAATTTGTCAAAAGGAACTAAAAATAGATAAAGAACAATAAATACTGAGCTGTAAATGCTAGTGTCTACTTAGGATAATTTAGTGACAATAAATCTAAGCAGACTCACTGGGTTATGCCAAGGCATTTTCCTAACTAAATCTAATGTGGTTGACTTTTTCTGTTTAATTAGTGAGTATTATAATTATGTGTTCCAAAAGTTGTATGAAGTTAATGCCATCAAGTAACATTAAAGCAAAGTAGAGAGAAATATCAACACTTAGAATTCCTTTTGAGGACTTGCCTTCAGGTAAGAAATACAATTAACTCCCTAGAACCATCCTTATTAGCCTACAAAATGAGTGCTGCGAGACAGTGAGGCACTTCCACTTTCCTCTCATCAACATCTGTATGCACCAGCCTAATTTAGTTAAACCTAGGGTACTTCCAATCATCGCTAGCACAGGGGTCTACCACAGATGCTCTCATGGGAGGAAATTCATTAATGTAGGCAAAGTAGATATAATACAGCATGTCTGACCCTTTTAAGTTCTTGGTTGCCATCATATTAATTCAGTGCTTTCACCAGCTGTAGAGAGGTCCAAATGTTTTACAACCATAAGCAGATTTTCATTACAAATAACACTTTCTTTCAGGCTAAAGGCATTTTGTTAGGATCTAGGGTTTTTTCCCCTTTTTTATTTCCTTTCTTTCTTTTGTAATTAAGATGCTAGTAATTGCTTAACCTTGTCTTTTAAGAGATATGTTCAAGAAATATTTAGAAAATGATGTGACATACTGTAATATATATATATATATAAAAGGCAGGAACTTTTTCATTAATGAAGAAAGGGTAGACAGAACCAATTATGAAATAGGCTGTGGGCCAATCATGAAATAGGCTATGAGCAACATAATCATATTTCCTAGCATCCATGGAACCATGGATTTTTGTTACAATAGAAAAGAAGGTTTTGAATGAGCTTAAAATAAGGTTTGACTAATTCTTACTGTATTTTGTTAGTGTACTGACTAGAAAAATTCTTTCTGGCCACATTTGACAATTCACACTAAGACTTACTTTGGGTTGCTTACCATTATTTTTCAGATTGGCTTTGTTGATTAATCGCTTTACTTCATCCTCTTCAATAAATATTAGGCAACAACTTGATTACAGACACTGCACTTGGTGACAGTAGAAATGCATCATCTCCGTAATTATTAAGGCTCATGATACAATAAAAAGAAAAGAAACAGAGGCCCTTAGGGCAGCCCCCCCGCCCCCAAATCAAAGGACTGCTGTGTATGTAAGGAGCAGAAAGGACACGGAGATACACAAGGCTGTGAGAGGATCGAAACAGAGAATGGGGTTCTGCTCTCACAAACCAAGGAGCACCTGGAAGCTGATGAGCCAAGGATGGATTCTTCCTGGAAGTCTTCAGAGGTAGAGTGGCCCTCCCTGCTCATTCAAACACCCAGCATCCCAAACAATGAGGATGTAGATTTTAATTGTTTTACAACAGCTAATTGACAGGACTTTTTTTGCAACAGCCCTGGGAAACCAACGCAGATATGTTGATTTTGAAGTACTGATGGGACATCTAAGTGGAGCAGTCAAAAAAGAAGAAGAATTTAGAAGTATCATAGTCCAGTCTGAGCTGGAGAGAAAACTTTGAGGAACATCAGCATATGATTAAGCAATAATATGACAGCTGAGATCATCCAAGGGCCATCTGTGGAGTGAGAGGAGGAGGGGAGCTAGTCTAGAATTGAACCCTGAAGATGGTAAAGTGGTAGGAGTGGGTAGGATAGATGTGCTCACCAAGGAAGAACATGATAAAGACCATGGAGGTAGAAGGAAAACTTGTCAAGTGTGGTGTCACAGAGCCACATGCAAAGGGGGTTCCATCAGGCAAAGGGGATGGAAGGAGACAGGAAGAAAGGAAGCAGTTTCATCAAGTAAGATAAAGACTTGGCCCATTACATTTAGGAATAGACAACCTTAGGGACCTAACTGAGATTGCAGGGAAATTACTGGAATGGTTTTTGGGGAGCAACCGGCGGGTGAAAAAGTGAATCCAGAAAGAGCAGACAACCCTCCAGGAGGCTGAATGTGAAAAGGAGGAAACCTACTGTAAGGAGAGGTAGATAAGGGATTAAGGGAGGGCTCCTTGTATGACTTTATCACCAATATTTGAAATTCTTTACAGATAATTGTGTTTTTATCTCATGAGGCACCTTGATGTTTAGATAGTAATTATAAAACAAATGAAATAGTATCTTTTTGTTGCTCATAAAACTGCTCACTAAGTTATAGGAAAACAACTAGAACATGCTTTACAGATACAAATCCAAAAAGTTAATAAATGAAAATCTGTTGTTAATAGAAGTTTTCTGAATAATTTATAAAGAGGGAAGTTCTAGGCCGGATAATGTTTTCAAATGCAGAACATCTGACTCATCATGGAAATGAAGAGCAGTGAATGACCCATGGAAGAAACTTATCTTACTGTTTCCATACAGGCCAGAGAACATTCAAAATCGATAAAGCATCAGTCATTTCCAAGCAAAACTACTTTAATGAGGCTGAGTCACGGTGCCACCCAGGGGAAATGAATCAGGTGCCCACATGCCCAATCTTCATCATAATTACAGATTTTATCCCTTTTTAAATTAAAACCAAAGCCAGGTGACAACTAATATCTCTGTAGGACAAATTTGGCCAAATGGAAATATACAACAGCCTAAGAAGTAAAGAAAGTAACAAAGGGATGCAGTTTTTCAAGGAAGGAAGAAAGGGGGGGGGGGAGGGAGAGAGAGAGAGAGAGGGAGAGAGAGAGAGAGAGAAGGGAGAGAATGGAGAGGGAGAGAGACAGAGACAGAAACAGAGAGAATATTAAAGGGAACCATTGCTTTGTGTTAATGTTATGACTGCTGGCCCCAAGGACTTCTAAATGCTTTCTTTTTTGTGCCCTCTATTCCAGCTGACTTTGGCACCTTCACACCATGGAATAACTCCAGTAGCTCTTTTTTTTTTTTTTTCAACATAAAGGTCTTAGATATTGTGCCCATGTGCCCAAGGCTCCTCTAGTTTTGTGCTAAGGCCAGGAGAGTAAGAAGCATCCCTGTCTCCTTCCATCCCCTTTGCCTCTAGCTCCCACAGTCATCTTTAAGTCCTGTAAATTTACATCTCAAGTATTTCTTTTCTCTTCTTCCCCAGAGTCACAGTCCTGATCTCAGCTGCCAAGGGCTCATCTATACCAAGTCACACTTCTACCGCCTTGTTCCCTCTTAGAGAAGCCACAGCAGGGCTACAGTGAACTTGGACAAATGCAAACCAGATATCATTCTGCTACTTAAAACCTTAGGTGGTTTCCCTTGAGGGCCATAGCAAGCCTGTTTGAGCTTTTGTGAGCAATTTAGAGTGGGGGGCGACAAGGGGGGGGGGTAGGGAGTAACCATCCCTTCTCTGAGATAAGCAAAGAATGAGTCAAATTTCAGACTGGATTTCCAACCTGGTCCGGCTTTGTGCACAGTGCAGAAATGGCAACACCCTTTGCCCTCAGAATAAAATCCAGGCTCTTTAGGGTCATGGCATGTACCTCTGCAGCCCTGTCTCTGCCAGTGTCTGCCGTCACCCCTCACTAATCTTTCACTCAGGCTCTCCGATCCTGCTGTCTGGGTCAGCTTCAGTTCCTTGAACATAGCATGTTCTCACATCTTTGCCAAACTTTCTGCTGTTGGAAAAATCTTCCCTCTGTCCAGATAACTCCTGCTCACTCTCTAGATCTTGAGAAGTATTACTTCCCCTTACAGAACTTCTCAAATCTCCTCAATGAGAGTAAGTTTTCTGGTCACCCATACCCCAGAGCATTTCACTGTGCCCTTGCGTAACGCTCATCAGGACAAGCTGAGATTGATGCTGGAAGGTCTGGCTTTGTCTGTCTGTTCCCCACTGCGCTAGCTGCGCCCAGTAACGTATCTGACTCAGTCCAAGGCTACATTTGGCTGTCCATATTATCTCAAAGGAAAAGAAGTGTCCCTAAAAGGTTATCATTTAGCCAAATATTACAGTAAGTGATAAAACAAGGACCTAGTCAAAATTTCTCAGATTGCAAAGACTCTGCTTTCTTTTCCTCCCTTTTTTCTTTTCCTTTTCACCATATTGCGTCAATATCCATTTGATTAATTATTCAAGTCACAGGGCAAGCATTACTTGTTCTGTAAAAGCATCTCTGACTCTCCTAGGAAGATTTATTTGCTCTTGTTTCTAAGTTCATGTTATACTAATGTAATGACACTAGACTAATTACTGGCTTACCACAAAGTTTTTCAAAGAGGGGACCATATTTTGTTCATTGCTGTCTTGCCAGGGTATTAGTCCTTTGTAAGTACTAAATGAGTATTTGTTCAATAAATAAATGAACTTCATCTGGCATTATTAGTAAATTTGGTAATATAACTTTTGTTTAATGTTTATATTTAATTATATATTTATTTTTAACCAACCTATAATTCAGGTCTCAATCACAGTTGCTCATATGCTTGAGGTTGCAAAGATGGTATAATGAACACCTGACACCAGTTCTTACCCAATAATAAACATCTGGTTTTAGATAAACATATTAAAGATAAATTTTAAAGAATAGCTAATAATTGCCTGAAAGGGAATATGTCAAATATGAGGAATGAGGAAATGGTTCAGGCTTATTTTAAACTTGATATTTTGGTTTTAATTTTCTATATGGCAACTTCTGGGAACAAATATATTGTTAGTGCATAGAAAACCACTTAGCCTGGAGAACTTGACATATTATTTATAATTAATAGTAGAAATAAAATCCAGTTGCAAATGTAATGGCCTACAGCACATCAATGGATGAAGAGACTAGAATACAGCTGAAGGTTTCCTTTACATTTAAATGAATATAAGAACCACTTATTTGATATTCAAATCAAGAAAAAATATTAAAAATACTTTGAACTTACATAATATATTATTTAAATTCTTCACCTAAGACAACAGCAGCTTGTCAAAATGCTAATTATAAGGAACTGAGAGATTCGTTTGGTTAATAATGCTTCCTTTCACATGTGCTATGTGATTTCTAGAAGGAACTCTGAAATCTATTATTAGCTTTATATAGTCAACTCTTGATTATCTGAGTTAATAAAGAGAAACCAGACATCTGTGCTAGCAGAAAGAGCATAGACATACAATAGACTTGTTTTAAATCTAAAGGGGTGGATAATACAAAAATTATATCCTTGACTCTGGAATAAATGTTGATTCTTTGCAGCATATTTGTCTTCTTACTATATGTCATTAGTTTTTCTAAGAAAGGAGAACAATGCTTGGGAAAACTCATGTACACATGCAAGTGAGAGGTTACTCTAAATCCTGTGAACTGCTTACCAGAGGTTAGAATTCTGTCAGTGGTATCCATTCTGCACATGAGATTTTGATCATTACTAATATGTTAAAAGTTCTCATTCTCAAGGCTCCAGGTCCTAATGCACATGGCTAATGCAAAAGATAGCAAAAGCAGTGGTGAAAAAAGTCAGTTCTGAAAAAGAAATGAAGTCATATTATGCTTTGCTTTGACCTTGTGAAAAAACAGATTACTAAAGTTTTTCCTGTCATTAAAAAATTAAGCCTTAGACACTGGTCCACTAAAAGAAACCAGAGAAGGAAATTAGACACCAGTGCACATTGCAGACATAATGCTTTCTAGAGTGATATAAGTAATTTGGGCAATGCTGGATCAACTACCCTATAATTATCTAAGAAAACGGAATAGCCTCCCAATGTAAATAACTGCTATCTTTTCATCTGTGAAATGAGATCAATTATATAACAAAAATTTACATTAAAGATGGCATTCCTCTCTGAGGCATTTTAGGAAATGACCAATGAACAGTGAGCTGCATGGCTCAGAAGAAAACAACAGAGTTAAGAATAAACCTGGTCTGGCCTTACTGCATAGAAAGAAAGAAGCACACAGTAGGTGACAGAAGTCCAAGAATACAAATGTTCAGTTATTCAATCATTTACAACTCATTGGGCATCTAGTATAAGACAGTCACTATGCTAGGTGCTGGGGATACATCTTAATTGAAAAATGGCCCCCTGTATTTAAAGAGGGACAGAAGACTTGCTGGAGCTAGAGAAGGCTCTACAAATGAGAATACCCTTAGCCAAATTTCATATAAGAACTAAAGTTTACCAGTTAAGTTAGATGGAGAAGCAATGCAAATTGACAGAAGCATATTCTAAATCAAAAACCATGAACTCTAAGGAGAAGGTACTTAAGAGTACATGGTGCATTTGGGTAGAAGTCAATAGAAAGTTACAGTCAGATTATCAAGGATTTTGTTGGGCATGCGAAGGCATTTGGACATTCTTATACAGATAGAGACAAGATATGAGGTTGTAAAACAGTGGAGTGGCACAATCAGATACCTACTGGAACAAAATAACCCTGCTAGCTCTGAGAAAAAGCTGAGTCCAGCAGGAGGGAGGCCTAGTGGGGAAACATCAATACTTTAAGGATTTCAGGTCTGTATGTCCTATTGTAGTTTTCTATCATCTAGTTTACGTCTTAAAATTTTACTTCTAGAGCTTAGCACTATTAAAAATGGTGACAGCTGTGCATAAGTGCATTCACTGAATTGAGCTTGGGGATGTGGGGAGAAGGAGGCACTTTTCAAATTCTTCACTCTCAATTATGTCTGCACTCTCAGTGATAGCAAGGGATAGTGCTGATCAGGGAGGTTCCTCAGGCCAAACCAGGTAGGGAGAAAGTGTCCCTTTCTGCTAAATCAAGTGAGCATTAGATATTGTGTTCATTTTCTATCTCTGCATAACAAATCCCAATCAACTTAGTGGCTTCCAACAGCATATTTCTATTATCTCACAGAGTTGGGAGTCTGGGCATGTCTTCACTGGTTCCTCCATGGGGGGTCTGTCTCACCAAGCTGCCATCCAGGTGGCAGTAGTGAGCCCCAGGGGGCAGCCCTCGCACTCACACTCACGGTGGTTTACCCCACAAGCCAACAATGAAGACAGCGCCTGCTGCTTCAGGTGGCTAATGTCAAGACCCCATTAGCCGTGGAAGACTATCTCTCTTCTGAGTAACTTAGAGTAAGTAGAGAACTTAATTATGCCTTCTAAATTACTTTACTTTTGCCATAAAACCTATAGTAACTATGGGAGTGATACCCCATCACCTTTGACATTGGCAGGTAGCAAGTGGCAGGTCCCATGAACACTCAGAGGTTGGGGTAAGGGGTTCACAGGGATCACACAAACGTATGGATACAGGAGGGCATAAATCATGGGTCTATCTTAAAATTCTGCCTATCATAGGTGCCAAGAATCAAGTAGAAAAGCTGAAGTCACTGCAGCCCTGAGCCAGGTAGGCAGGGAACAACTGGGTTATGAGGGAGGGAGGATGTCAATCAGGGGGATATCTGGAACAAGTTCTGTCCTGGGCTGTCTCACTGTGGCACAGTGCATAAAAAGACGCCTGCTTGGACCCAGGAAAACACCACATAATGCACCAGCACAACACAGCCGGATGTAAAAAAAGAAAAAGTGGGATGGGGGGTATTCTCCCAAAAGAATACTGTGAGGGTAGGGGAAGTAAATAGAGGAAAAGATCTAGCAGTTTGGAAACTGTTTTCAACTGAGGGTAGCATAGACCTGGAAATACCAAGCTTTTTTCATATCTATAGATATCTATATATCTATATATATAGATATATGAAAAGCATATATATGCATGCTTTTTCTTTCACCTTTTTACATTCAGCTCTAATGATCATTCAGATATCACACAGATATAAGTGATAATGGAGATTTTCCAAGAGCTATAAGCAGTGACAGAGAAAATCAGGAGAGAAAAACTATCGAGCAACCTAGACAAGATAATTAGAGACAAGATACATGCAGCACTAGATTTGAATTGCAAAGAAAAGTTCAGCTAACAAAGCAGTTATATTTTCACACAAATTAACAGAAGGAAAAGCAAGGGAAAATTGAGTTAATAAAAGATTTTAAAAAAAGAAAAGATGTTCAACACGAAAGCTTTGAAGTAGTTCCTCTCTTGCCTCCTTGCCTCTGCTGTTAACTTTGGACGGATTAGCACGTGGTGAAGCCTGGCTCGTCCCAGCAGGGACACAACTTTCAGGTTTTGACCCCGCCCCCACACCTTAGGCCACAGAAAACTGGGGCACAGAACAAATGGAAATGCCAGCTCTGCTCAACCGCAGGTTGACCTGCTTGTTCTAAGCAACTTGGTGGCTTGAAGATTCTAGTTGCTGTCTGGACTCCTAGCACAGGACTGCCCTGCACTCCCACAGAGTTCTTAGGGTCTAGACTCTGCCCTCTGCTTAGTAATAACAGCAATACTGACAATCATCATGTCCTAGTTATTAAGCATTTATGAAACTACATTAATTAAGCATTTGTTATGTTCATGCCTTTTTTATTATAGTGACACTGGGTCAATGTCATAGGGATAGTATTTTTTTTTAAGATTTTACTCATTATTTTTAGAGAGAATGGCAGGGAGAGAGGAAGAAAGGGAGAGAAACACCAATGTACAGTTGCCTTTCACCTGCCTCCAGCCACAGACCTGGCTGGAGACCTGGCTTGCAACCTGGTTATGTGCCCTGGCTGAGAATCGAACCAATGACCTTTGGGTTCCCAGGCCAGTGCCTTATCCACTGAGCTACAACAGCCAGGGCTAGATAATACTTTTTAAGAAGACATTAAAGATGGTCTGTTAGGGCACAAACCCACCATCTTCCCAGATCTGAATAAAGTGCTCATAAAGATTCAATCCCTGTCTCTGCTTATTGAATCTGGTAGATGCCAGGCAGCAATAACACCCAGAACAGAAAGAAGAAATAATAATTGAAAAAAAACAAGGAGAGGATTTGAAACCTGTGGGACAACTTTAAATATAGCAACATTCAAATTATAGGGGTGGCAGAAGGAGAAGAACAAGAAACTGGAAACTTATTTGAAATAATAATGAAAAAAAAAACTTCCCTAATTTGGCAAAGGAAATAGATATACAAGTCCAGGAAGCACAGAGTCCCAAGTAAGTTAGACCCAAAGAGGACCACACCAAGACACATCATAATTAAAATGCCAAAGGTTAAAGATAAAGAGAAAAACTTAAAAGAAGCAAGAGAAAAGCAAAGGATTACTTACAAAGGAATTCCCATAAGACTCTCAGCTGATTTCTCCAAAGAAACTTTGCAAGCAAGAACAGCCTGGCAAGAAGCATTCAAAGTGATGAAAAGCAAGGACCTACAACCAAGATTACCCAGCAAAGCTATCATTCAGAATGGAAAGGCAGATAAAGTGCTTCCCAGACAAAGTAAAGCTAAAGGAGTATAAAAAAAAAGAAAAAGAAAAAGAAAAGATAGTAATATAATTCCATTCTTAAGTTGAGTTCTATTGGACATCCTTCTTTCCCTAGGTCCACACTGGAGGCTTGATACCCAGAAGAGGAAAGAAACAAGCCTCTGAGAAATTTTAATAAGAGGGATAGGGAAATAGTTCTACATAGGTATCCTGAACTTTTCCCTTTGGGGCTTTTGCCTGGACTAGTTATAGTGTAATAAATAGGTAGTAGAAGACCACAAGGAAAGAGGAATCCAGGCTCCAAATCCCACTTAGATTCTGGGCATGACCAGTTCTCAGTAAACTTGGTAGAGCTCCATGGTATGGACTACCAAGGTCCTGAGTATAAATTTTTCTGAGCCCTCTGTATTTTCCTTAATTATGAATGAGACCCACATATTCCTGTGACCTTCAGAAGGGGTTCTCAGAAGTTAAGGTAGACAGACAGCAGATGTGGCAGACATAGAGGGCCCACCTTCCCAATGACAGAGAAGCTGAAGTGAACCAGCCCGAAAGAGCAGACCCACCCGCTACTATCCCTTCTTCCATGCTAATCACAGGCCCTCACATACCAACCATGTACCAGGAGTTTAAACAAAAAGCTAATGCAAACTCTCTACTCATCTTAATTGATCTTTGCCCTCACTGGTCACTCTCCAAGGAAGACTTTGCTTTTAGTTCACAGAAAGAAAAAAAAAAAAAAAAAAAAGGAGACATCAGACAGTAAAAAGACATCATTTCTCTCTGTTTACAAACTTGCCAATGAATTCTCATTGCCCTTCAGACTTCATCTTAGGATACAGGCCAAATTCCTCAACGCCACTGACAAGGCCCTGAGCAACTGGGCTTTTACTCTCTCTTGGTCCCAGTATGGCCATATCTGGACAAATAAACTTGTGTCCCCTCTGGGAGCTTTGCAGACCGCCACATGAGAGCAATTACACTCATATACGCTCACAAGCTCCTTGGACTTTCTCACAATACCACATACTGAGTAAATATATTGATTTTATGCTGCCCAAATAAATGAGTAGTCTTCTTTCAACTAATTTCATTCAGAATAACAAGTTCCCACCTGATTGTATGCACCAGCTAAATCACATTACTCCAACACCTATGTAATATACTTGCATATTTTAAGTATTGAAAAACAGTGCATGTTTTCTTTCTCTGTCAAGTCTCTACTAGCCTCTGTCTTGCCTTCCATGTGATGCAAAATGTGCGCAGAAAGGCATTAAAGAAGAGTCACGTGATACCAGAGGGGGACCAGGAAGAAGCATTTCATGATTTATCAGGAACAGATAAGAATAGATTTTTACTATTCTCTCTATATCTAGATCTATATATGATATTTGGTATAAAAATACTTTACTTTTGGCTACCTAAAACTTAGGCAATCTAAAATACTAAATATGACAATAAATAATTCAGATAATTTGTGCATTTCTTATTTTTTTAAAATAAACCGTGAAGATATAATTACGTATTATTCTCACTAATCCTAACTTCCACCATATCAGCTCACCCTGAATCTGAGCTTGGAGCTTAAAGATCATCTCAGGGCCTGGCCGTGGCCTTCATGCTGGCCTGAAACCAAAGTCCCCTCAGCGGCCTGCACTCAGCGGCTGCCTGAAGAACACTGGCCCAGCTTTGGGAGGCCTATTTCCAGCCTGTGCGAACTAATTAAAAAGAAGGCCCTCATTTGCCTTTCTAGCAGTCCCCAAGCAGCCACCTTCTCCACCACCTTCTCTGTTCTAATTTTAGTTCTTTTCTAATGTTTCTTCTCCCTTGCAGAAAAGCATCCTGTGCTGCTAAGCACTGAAAAGCTTTTGTTTTTGTTATTTCTCCTACTTAGAAGGAAGTACTTTTCCACTCCTCTGTTTAGCCCTTCCCTCTCCCATCGCTTTTCTCCAGTAGGAGGTGACTGTTTGAAACTACTAATGAGAGTGAAGATGGTTATTTACCCAGGGGAGTTAAAATGCCTTAGCAGGTGCCCAAAGGTGCTAGCCAACTATGCAACTATGCATAACTTCTTGATGTGCATAGAGCTTTCTGGAAACAACTTTCCATAAGGAGGAAGCATCTTTTATTATTACTGGTGGTTCTCAGCTTCGTTTTCGTCAGTAATTCACAACACACCTGTCTAGGTCATTTTCATTGAGGAACTCGGAACTCCCAAGTCACTTACTGTGGGCGAAAGCACTGTTTCTCAGTCTTTTAAAACTGATGCCCTTTACTTTGATGACTATAAACTTATCACATTACTTCTACTCTATCCTATCCCACTAAAGAAAAAAATCACTGTCCCAACTATCTACTCACCTTATCTACTTGGATACTCCATTGTGTTTCACATTAAAAAGTCCAAAATTGAGCTCTCCCATCTCAACAAATATCAAGTCCATCCATTCAAAGGTCAAAAGGGCCAAAAATCCTTAGGGCACACCTCTGGTCTCTTTCATTTTCTCATACCCTACCACCCAATCCATCCAAAAAATGTTCCCTCTACCTTTAAAATAGACCCAGAATTCCACTGCCTCTATTTTTAAAAACTGTTACCAGAGAGTAAAGAACATATTGGTAACCGTTAGGGGAACTCAATAGACTGAAATATTTCATGAGCTAGGTGCTGAAGTCATTCAGAAGTTCACATGAAGAGATACATGGTGGTCAAGATCAGAGAAAGCCCATGAGAGATGATCCTGAATGGCACACCACTCTCGGAAGGCCCTTGGCACCTGGGGGTCAGCAGAAGAGGTCTTGGTCCTGTAATGGGGTAGGCTGGAGCAGAACTCACTGTAAAACAAAGGACCCCAATTTGGGTAAGGGATTGCCAAATCCAGCACAGAGAAGGCTCCCCTTCTTGCCAGGAAAGGCAAGAGGGTGGAAAGGGAGCCAAGGTGGCAGATTAAAGCAGCCCACCTTCTGCAAGGGCAGGGCTGCCTGGGAAAGGGGAATTGCCCAAGGTAAGAGTGTAAGCACAATGCAGTTCACAGGAGGAGGGGCAGAAAGAAAGCTCCTCAGATGGAAACCAGAGCTTAACAGCCCACAGCCTTGGGGCCACTAGTTTGAGACCCAGGCTACACAGTGCTTGCTTGAGCCGTGGAGGCTGGAGGACATGTCAAGAATGACTGAAGACTTCTGCGCATACCCAGAAAAGGGGACAAAGACAAACATAGCCTTTGATTTCAAAGCTGGGCATTCCCACTGGCTTCCCCAGAATGCATGGGATTCTGAGAGAGAGGAGGTGGGGAGAGGCCGGCTCTGGTTTTTGGCACTGGGTGCAGGCTCTTGGCTCTCAGCTTGCGGAACTTTGGCTTGGGACTTTTGGTCACAGGTGCACTTGGATGCTCTGGGTCTCTGGCCATTGCTCCTTGCCCAAATGAGAGTACTTGTGGGACTGGCAAATGCCAGGTCCACCAGGGACTTAGGCCCCACATGGTTTGAAGCCCACCCCTGAAGACGAGGTCCCACAGTGGTACATGTCTCTCACTGGGCTCCAGGCCTCGGGGACACGATGATCCAGGACAGCATGGCACATGGGTCCTGGACTGAGAGCAGTGCACCCCAGGCCCTGAAAGAGAGCTGCTGTGAGATGGTGACTCTGAACCCAGGAGCGCACAGTTCACAGAGGAGGGAGATCTGCTTGCATGGCCAGCTGAAGCTCCAGAAAGGATAGATAAGGAAACAGGGAGCTTCTGGGCATGGTTCTGGCTTGTAATCTTTTGGGGAGAAGGAGAAGCTCGGGTCTCATGGGAGAGAGGGACTCAGAGCAGGAGGGCTCTCCGCCCTCCTCCCAAATTGGAACTCTTAATAAAATCCTGTTTCCTGCAACACACATCTTTGGGTCATGTGTCAAGGTGACAAGCGGCTGAGCCCCATGCTGCATACTTCAAGGAAGAGTAGTACGAAGTATAGAAGAGAAAGCTCAGGGAAAGTTCATCTGTATCATAATTTGTTAAATAAATGGAAAGACTAATTTAAATGTTATGAATGAAGATTGATGTAGAAACTAGTATGGTTCTTTATATCAAAGAATTCTAAAAATTCTACTTACTTAACTATAGTGTTAAGACTAATTTGTACAGGGAAAGACTAACTTAGCTGCTCAGTCCCATGGTCTTGAGACCCTGTGATAACCAATAATCATCATCATTCCTGGATTTGGGGGCATCCCACTCTCTGAATCCACCCTCCTATCATTTTAGCCCATTATTTTTAAATTTTTTAATTTTTCAATAACAGCTGACATTCAACATTATTTTGCATTACTTTCCAGTATACAACATAGTGGTTAGGCTTTTATATAAATTATGACTCCGTCTCTTAACCCCCAAATAAGTCTATTCACCAATATGGCATTATACACAGTTACAATATTCCCTATTGATCCACATGATTATTTTGTAATGAGCAATTTGTACTTCTTACACTCATCACCTTTTCCACCCAGCCCAGTTTAGTACCTTGACTCCAGCATCCTTTGACCCATGGAATCTCTAATTTGATGATCCTATTGATGTTTTTCCTGTCACCTTTTCTCCTTGTTCTCTTTTGCCTACTTCTCCATTTTAACTTCTGTGGTCTCACATCCCTCTCATTTTCTTGCATTCATATTTTCTTGCCCTTGAATCACTTCAATACACCCAAATGACCAAATTACAAGCTATGTGGAATTCAGCTCTCTGAATATTCTGTGCCCAGGCCCCCTAAACTGCAGAATAATGCAGAACATTGGCCAGTCTAACTTGAAGTTCATTAACGTAAACCTCAAATGGGCCCTTAGTGCTGCTAGGCAATCATGCCATACCTCCCTTGTCCATTCGTTGTCTCTAGCCTAAACAACTCTTTGCTTCCCTCATCTCTTCCCTCAATGCCACACCTCCTCCACCATCTTTGTTCTCAACTGATGCTGCTGCTTTCTACTTAATAGAGAAAATGGAAAGTGTCAGAGCTGGTTGATCTTCCACAGATTCTCACCAAGTGCATCCCCTTCCAGCATCTGTAACCCACACCAGAAACATTGGGCACATGTCACATGTTCCTGTCTAAAGCCAATCTCTCCTCTTAGTTAATGGGATTCTCTCTCCCTTTCTCCTCTTTCACTATAATTTCATCATTTTCCTTGGAAGAAATTTTTTTGCAAAGGCAGTTTATATTTGCTCTAAGTCCTCTTCCCTTTCTTCCTCTCTGAAATCCATTATGCTGGGGCTTTGACCCATCAAGTTCAACCAAATTTCTCTAGTCAAGGTCAGCAGTGACCTCCACAGTGTTGAATCTGCTGGTCAATTCTAACTCAGCCCACATCCTACTCAATGGATCAGCTACCTCTGACAACATTGCTCACTCCTTCCTTCTTAATAACTTTTTTCATCTGAGTTCAGAACACAACATTCACCAGATTTCCTCCTACCTCCCAGGTTGTTCCTTCTCAGTCACTTTTGCTGGGATTGCCTTTCATACCCTCTTTCCTCAAGCTTAGGTTTTGGTTCTCTACCCACGCTCACTCTGTATCATCTGTATAGTGATAACGTCCACTTGTATATCTTCCCACTGCACCTCCAGTTGCCTCTTTGACACATCTATTCAGATACTTACTTACTGGTCATCTCAAACACAGTGAATTCCAGGTATTTCTCCCTATTCACCAAATGTGCTCTTCCAACAATCTCGCACATGTCAGATGATAGTAAACCCATTCTCAGAGTTGTTTAGAACAAAACTCTTGCAGGTTTCCTTAATTCTCTTTTTCTCATATACTATATCCACTCCATCATAAAAGTCCCTTGGGTCTACCTTAAAAATATGTCTAATATCCATCCATTTCTTGTACCTTCACTGTTGTTCACCTTTGCTCCATTTTCTGCATCTGTCATCTTACTGCAGTGCTCTAATACCCTCCTAAGGGGCCTTCCTGTTTCCACTCTTACTCCCCTTTTATAGTCCGTTCTCAACACAACAGAGTAGTCCTCATAAACAGAAGTTGTATCATGTCACTTCTCCGAAAGACCTTTATAATTAGCTCTTTATTTCATTTGAGTAAAAACCAAAGTCCTTATAAAGGCCTATCAGGTCCTCCATAATCTAACTCCCTCCTTCTTACTTACAAATATTCTATATTTCAGGGAATAGCAGTTCAGTTTGACTCCTCTGGTTAAACTAGAAACTTTAGATCCTTCCCTGACCTTTTCACCATCATCATTGCATATCCAATCAGGTGCTCTTTCCTTACATCTCTCAAATCCATTCACCTGTTTTCATTGCTGATGATGCCCCTCCACACCACCAATTTTACCTCACTTTGAATCTATCTGCTACATATTAAAAGTAAAGTGATCTTTCTAAGTAAATGCAACACTTTTCATTGCATTCCCAAGTCTGTCTAACCCCACAGGTCTTCCCTTTTAACCATCTGTGTTGATAACTCATAAGTTGATACCAGCAGTACACAACAGAGTGCCTTACAAGTGGAAAGCTTTCACTATAATTCAGACTACTTTTGAAATTCATTGGGTCACTTTTTTGAAGTGTTTCGTAGTATACAATTCACTTTTGAGGGTGTATGAGTCTTCATTCCATTAAGCAACATTTTGTCGGAATTATTTTGTGTATGCAATCATTTATAAAATAAAATGTAGAGTTATCTGTTCATTTAGATTATACTTTTAATTGAGATAAGTACAGACCTATACTAGGTACTTTCAACCTTAAAGCTACTATAGATTTCAAATAATAATATTATAGGAAAAATAATATTAAACAATAATAATACTAAAGAAGAATATTAATTTTCATAGTTTACAAAATCATTCACATTATAAGGTCATTTTTTTTTACCAGAAGGACCCAAAGAGTAGGTATTATTTTCCTTTTACAGGGGAGCAAACTGGCAATCAGAGAAGTATGTGATTTGGTGAAAAATACCTAGGAAATCAGTGACAGAACTGCCTCTGGAACTATAACTCATCCCCTTTCAAGAACCTGCATAGGCAGGTTCTTAAATGCCAAGTATAACAAAACATCTCTGTGCAAGGTAATAAAATGCTACTTTTTCAAGTGGATAAATACCTACCTTAAAACTTTTACTTTTTGATAGAAAACAAATCAGCATTGTCCTTCCACATTAATAATAAATATCAGTCCACTCTAAAAATTTTGATGTAACACAGAGGTGGCCCATGACATTATGAAACCATGCTATGAGTTTCGTGTCAACCATTAAAGGTTATATTTCGATCCCGTTCGAAGGTCAGACCTGAAAGTACCAATTTTGAAATGTGTGGAAAATGACAATTTCTCCACACATTTTGGATGGTGCCACTGAAGTCCTGAGAGCAGTCGAACGTTTGTCCTTACCCTGTGTCTCTGGTGGTTAGAATGGAGAGAGCACACTGGACCTGTAACTTCCCTTACTCTTAGTTTATAAATAAAGTAAATAAATAAATATCTACCTCAAAGGATTGTTGAAATTTTTCAAAATTAATCATCAAAAAAGTTTGTACACTAACTAAAGCTGAGAAATGAGGCTGTGAAAGATTTTCCTAATTAACGAGTTATTTCTCCTATTTTAAGGTTTTTGGTTGAAATGAGTCTCTCAGATAAGCATTAATTAAGAGTGATATGCCTCGAACCTTTCTGGGGCTCACATACCACTTTTATTTACAAATCATATTCTTTTTCTCTCCTGAAAGATTGTATGTGGTACATGGCAGACATACACGAAATGCTCATGCTAGGCTTCATTAATATCATAAAGCCTACTACTAATTTTATTAACACTATGTAGCTAGTCAGCTAGTCAGCAGCAAGATTATACTGAACTTCATTGGCCATATAAGGAGACAGATTTTACTCTAAGTTCGATGAGAAGCCATTTAGCATCTTAAGCATGATCATGACATACTGGGATTTCCATTTTATAAATATTACTCTGGTTGCCATGGAAAGATTAGATTATAGCTCCCATTGAGTATCGGGCTTACTACTTCAATTCATCATTATGTAAAAAAAAAAAAAAAAATCTTAGTGCTTTTCCTAGGGGAAAATCATTCTCTGGTTATAATTTTGAAATGTTTTTATCAGTGGTCTTAAAAGTAGAGTCAGAGTAAAGGACTTTAAAAAGTACATGCATATACTTTCATATAGTTATACACTTACTTTATAATGATTACATAATTATTAATAATAATTACAAGAAATACACAGGCAATGATTTATGATTCTAAAATTCATATTAATTTAGAAGATTTTAAAATTGTATCTTTGAAAATGTTGTTGATAGTTTATTTACTTTAAAATAGATAGAAAGAGAAGATATTCTTTAGGCCCTATGTCTCATATTTCTTATAAGCCACCTGTTGCTGGCTTCTAGCCCCCAAAGAAAGGAACCAGGTATGCTCTACTAGTGGGTGTGATTACTCTTATAATCTTCCTATCACCCCCAGCCTTATTTTTTCACACCCATCTTCTCTAAGTTCACTTCAGTTTGAGTAGCTTGATAGTTCATTTAGGCCATAACTGTCCAACTTAATTTTACTAAATAACCTTGAATTAGGTTCTCTAGCCTCATATGTCGCATATTGATGAGTTGATGCCACTACATTGAGAGGATATAGGTATAGCAGCAGAAGGACAAGGACATTTCTAGGTTTCATTTTTGTTACTATCTAACAGCACTGTAGCATCATCTGTAAAATCTAATACTTAAAAGGCCATTAATGTGTTCAAAAAGAATAATATACCGACACTGACAAAAATCATAAAGCCCTACATTGCCACACATGTCGGTGAACAAAGAACACAAGGTGATTTGTACAAAAGATTCCTCCTAATGAACTCATGAAGACTGCAGCTTTACAAGTGTAAATGTATTTGCATAAAGTGAACGGCTTTACCTGCACAGCCAGCTTCCTCGTTCTTGACCTCTGTGGTTCCCACAGAAGAGGTGGGTGGGCTAACAGGAGGGCTGGAAGGAAAGTTTGTACACCCTGTAGATGTGTGGATTTCGAAATATTCGTGGCTGTGATTCGTTCGATGGAAATCCAGAGAAGACACAATAGATGTTCGTTGTTTAGGCTAAAATAAATGAGCGTGACGACAGTGTTAATACGATCATAATCATTTTCAGTCCAATCTCCCCATCCATGTAATCAATTGACTGTTCCAGTTAAACTGTCTGGATTTTTACATTAAAAAAATATAACTGTGTTTTACAGAGAGACACTAAATAATCCCTTAATAAATAATGAAAAAATATTCAATGAGAAAATACTATGGCAGAGTTGATCAAGTAATTTAGACTTCTTGTTAGAGTTCCCTGGAAGAATGTAAAAATACAGTGCACAGATTTTCTCTTAGTAATCAATTTGGAAAGTTGCAACTACAGGTCACCTTCCCATGAACTAACATTTATTAAACATAAACCCACCCTGACCTGTATGACTCAGTTGGTTGGGCATCACACCACTAAATAAAAAGCTTGCCCATTTGGCTCCCAGTCAAGACACACGCCTGCACTGTAGGTTCAGTCCCCAGTTGGGGAACAACTGAGAGGTAACCAATTGATGTTCCTCACATTGATGTTTGTCTCCCTCTCTCCCTCCTTTACCCTCCCTCTCAAAATAAATACGTAATATATTTTAAACCCTGAGGATGTAAAATCTAACAATAAAGGGGCCCACAATTAAAATTCATTTTATAGCCCAAGGAATTGGTGGCATTAGATATTGTTCCCAAGTACCATATGGTGAAATTTCATCATCAGAATTAACTAAAGTTATATAGAACATTTCCCTGGATCTAAGAATCTACTTGGGCTTTGTAGTAAACTTTGATTTTCTTATTTAAGGATTTTAATTAATCCCCAAATAGCAAGTAAAGTTAAAATCATGGAACAACGTCAGATGAAATCTATACCCTTCATCAGTAATGGATTGTTCCCTATAGCAGTTTTCTATTTTTCCCCATAGTTTTAATTATATTCACTTTTTCTGCTGCCTAGCAGAGCTTCTAACATAGTCCTTAAAAAAAACGCAGTCTTTTTGGCTCTTGGAACTATGAACACTTCTCAAGAATCAACCCAAGTATTTTAACTTTTTATTCTTCTCATTCATTTTACTGAAATGTTAACAATCTCACAATAATTAAAGGAGGTTAGGTGCAATTTCTTTAAGATAAGTTAATTCCCCAAAGTACAACAAACTTTTGGTTTACTAACGTTTCCATTGCCCTCAAATACTTATTAATTTAATCACTGTATTTCACAGATTTCCCTGCATTAATATTCAAGTTACCTTGTCTCTTACAGTTCATGTTTTATTAAGTAGAAATCATTTAGCCTATAATCTAAGATAGATAATGATATTAAATATATATGTATTTTGTACAGTTTTTTTTTCATAAAGGGTACAAACTATCACAATTTGCTTTATTCTGTCACCACTGCAATATTCTTAATGAAAGAGGTTGAGAGGCATAAATATTGTTATACAAGAAACTGCAAGTCATTTATTATTATGACACATCAACTTAGTAATAGAATTCAAATTAGCACCCACAGGACCCAGCTGCTTTTGAAGTATGATCAGAGTTCGATGTCAGGCTTGATTTCTCATGAAATGTCTGTCCTTGAGGCTACTGAATCTCAATTTTTACATTCAATGTTCTTTGCACTAGACTATATAACAGCCATTAAAAGTCATCAACTGTGACACTGGCTACAATAAAAAAGCAGGTATGTCCATCACCTTGGTTTTGTGTTGTGTTATATTTTGGTTTCACTTTGTTTATAGGCCAAAACCAAATATACATAACTTCCCTTCTCATAAACTTTATGAAGGTCAAGCTAACTGATGTATATGACTTCTTTACTTTTACATGTTTCTTAAAGATGTGTTTCTGAACCCTGATCACCCGAAGCTCTATTTACATTAAAAACACAATTTGTTTCGCAATCATGAAAGCTGATAGGTTATTTATTTTTTGGCTACATTAATTAATTCTACAAATATTTGCTGAGTGACTAAAATGCAAATACTATGGTAAGCACTGTGATGAAAACAGTTAAGTAAGACATTATTTCTGTTGTCCAGGCAATAAGAGACTTTTATTGAGGAGGAATGGGGCATGAGGGAAAAGCCAAACCATCCAAGGATTATGTTTCAGTACAGTACAGGACAGCGAAAAGGGCAATGATACATGGAGGCACAGAATAGAAAGGGAACCCAAAGTTGTGTCTCTAATTCAGGCAGGGGATCAAGAAGGGACTCTGAGGGCAGGTGATTGATGGCTAAGTTGAATCCTGATGAAGCAGAGTTGGTAGGGATGTGGTAGGCAGAAAAAAGAGGATACAGAGCAGAAAAGTACAAGCTGTAAGTAAGGCAGGATGGTTGTAGTGCAGAGCATGTGAAGGTTAGGAGGGTTCAATACGTGAGATGTTGTAAGTTGCAAGGGCCAAATCATAAAGGCCTCTAAATGCCACGTTAACAAGTGTGGTCTTTAACTTGAACATTTAACAAAAGCACTGGGGGAAGAAAACACATAGACACGGACAACATTGCGGTGGGAGCCAGAGGGAAAGGGGGTTGGGGGAGGTAGAAGAGAATAAAGGGGGATAAATGGTGATGGGAGAAGACTGTGGTGATGAGCGCACAATACAATATACAGTTGATGCATTATAGAATTGTGCACTCGAAACCTATAAAATTTTTAAAAGATTTTATTTATTATTTTCAGAGAATGGGAAATGGAGAAATGCAGAGAGGGAGAGAAACATCAATGTACGGTTGCCTTTCACCTGCCTCCAGCTAAGGACCTGGCTGGAGGCCTGGTTTGTAATCTGGTTATGTGCCCTGGCTGGGAAGCAGCCTTTGGGTTCACAGACCGGCACCTTATCCACTGTGCCACCAGCCAGGGCTGAAACCTATATAATTTTATTAACCAATGTCACCCCAATACAGTTAATAAAATAAAAATTTTTTTAATAAAAAAAAAATGAATGATTTCCAGACAAGTGTTTCATAGCTGAGTTTGCATTTTTGATAAACTTACCTTAGCAATTTAGAGAATAGATTAATCAGGGCTGGACTGGAGGAAGGAAGACTAATTAGGAGGATGTTACTCAGTTCCATGACATAATGAGGTCTAGAAGCAATCGGGTGGAGATAGCAGATGGTTTTAGGGGATGATAATGAGGTTAGCTCTTGGCATCTGACTGGATGGGAAGGTTGATTTTTACGGAAGGAGTCTAGGGTGACTCCCAGATTCATCATTTGGGTAAATGCCAGAAGATAGTTTTTTAATTGGAAACACAAATGTATATACTCTTATATAGAAGCATGAAAGATATATGCTTGTCTGCTCATGGAACTCAGCATAGACTAATACATGGTTATGCAAATCTAGATTATATTTCCCTTTCCTTGAGCAGAATGCTATAATCTCATTGTAGTACAACTTCAAATAAAATATCCAGAGGAAGGGTGATAGGCTAATAAAAATTCGAAGGGAAGAAACTCATTGATTAGTGATCACCTGAGCTCATTTTTATTTGCTTCTTGAAAACTGTCTTATCAGTTATCATCAAGTTTCAGGAACAATGAGAAGAGAGCCATTGCCCAGAGCTCTCTGAGTATCTGAGATGATGAAAAATTAGAATCATTATATGTTGGTTATGCTTTTAAAAAGGGATCAGTAAACTATAGTCTGTGGCCCACCTCTGGCCTACCTCTTGTTTCTGAAAATAAAGTTTTATTGGAACATATCTATGCCCATTCATTTACTTTTTTTTTTCTCATGTTATAATGGCAGAGTAGAAAAGTTGTGACGGAGGCCACATTATCCACAACCTCAAACATTTACTGTCTGGTCCTTTAGAGAAAACACTGGCCAACCCCTGTCTAAGAGATCGTTTCAGACATCATTTTAGGTCTCAACAAAACCATAAGCATTAGGTTCCCTTTTATTTCCGAGCCTCATGTGCATTTAGATTGCAGACATGTAACGAATTCTGACCAACTGGCTGGCAGTGGCAGTGAGCTTTCTCCATCCCTGCCTTCACTCTCCAGAGGTAGTGTAGTTCCAAAATGAAGGAGGTCACTCAGCCCACCATCAGCCTTATGAGAGGTTGCCTCCTTTGTGCTAAAGGAGGTTCTGGGTTTGCTTGGGGTGCCGGTTTTTACTACCTAGCATAACTAGCACGGAGTGTAGCAGCTCAACGAGGTTCAATGATTTACTCAAGGTTACATAAGTAGTAAGTGAAGGGCTTCAAACAGAAGGAAGGGTTCTGTGTTCCCATCTAGACACAAGTGAATGGTGCCTCTAAACACAAAGAAGAGGCAGGATGGAAGGGGTATCTACACGGAAAAATGAAATGCTAGCGATGGGAGAAAAGGACAAAGAGGCAGTAGCATTATTAAAACAGAGATGGGTCTGGAATATTCGTTTTGGGTTTAATTTATTCTTTCAAAAAAAAAGAAACACAACAAAATAAAAAACTATCCTAATGGCATCCTGCTGAGTCATTCAGTATATAAATAAAGAAGCGTTTCCACAAAAGCAATGAACTTAGAAATGGAGTTTACCACGTTTCAATGTGTAAAACGAGTTCCACATGGGCTTGTTGTGACTCCTCCTCTAAAACATCTCCCTCCAAGGTTGGCCCGGGATTCCTATCTCCCCACTTTCCCCAGAACTTGCTCCCACATGTTTGCTTAACCAGAATTAGCAAATGACAGATTGTGGCCCAAATCAAGGTTTCTGACTATGTCTGTAAAGCCTATGAGCTAAAAATAGTTTATACATGTTTTTTAATGACGGGGGTGGGGGGAGCAAAAGAAAAACATTAGTGACAGGGGACTGTTACATAAAACTCAGATTTGAGTGCCCATGATAAAGCTTTATTGGAACACATACCACCCACTCATATAGAGATGGTCTATGGCTGCTTTCGCACTATCACAGCAGAGTTGAGTAGTTGCAGCAGAGACTGTATGACCCACAAAGCCTGAACTACTTTATTCTCTGGGCCTTTACAGAAAATGTTGGTGGCAATCACAGGATGAGAGAGAAGCCTGGCAGGCACTCCAGGGCTCTGCCCTACATCAACTTGGCACGTGTACCCAACCTCCATCCTCCCCAGGCTCAGGAGCTGGCTGCTGCATCTGCAGTTGCTGGGCTGCCTGCGAGCCAGCTGACTAAGAACCCCACCCAGTCAGGTGGGGAGATGGTGGCAGGTGAACCACCTATGAGCCAAGGCTCTAGGCCCCAGCACATGCTTCATTTCCCCACCAACTCCACTTAGAAAACAAATTCAGTAAGACATTTAGACAACTGCCCAGAAGCATTAACACCAAGAGTGAGGTCCTTCTGAGGCTGCTGCCTGATGAGAATGCACTGGTCCCACATCCAAGAAGCCAGGGCCACTTTAAGTTATTACCAGAGAGGGACTAAAGTGTGAATTTACTAGAGTCACATACAGGATGACATGAATTTCTAACATTACTTTGCATTCTCTTCATTAGAACCTATTATCATAAAAATATCCTTATGTTCTGTCAAAATATATATGAAATAATATACAGGTTGCATGTGATAAAGTGGCAAAATTTTAGTAAAATAAACAACATACTATAAAAATATTTTTAAAATAAATTTATGCTTATATGTAAAATACATACACATAGTCATTATTTTTTTAATTGTTCAAAAAGGTCTCCATTTGCTGCAACAATAGACTCAATTCCACTTTGGAATCTTGAGTAGGCTTCAATTAACTTTTCTTTATCTATAGATATCATAATGTTTTCTATCCTAGCTTTAACAGCCTCTTTATTGGAATGAGGTTGTTTATTAACTTCTCTCTCACAAATGCTCCACATATAATAGTCTAAAGGATTTGCATTTGGTGAACTAGGCAACCAGGTTTCCTTTGACCAGAATTCAGGATCATTGACACTGAAACATTCTTGCACTTTTTTGGCATTCTGTGCTGGTGCACTATCTTGTTGGAAGCCAACATGACGTCCATTTGCAACTTGCTTCATCCACCGTACAACTACTTCTCTCAAACGTCAAGGGAAATATCAGCAGTCACCTTCAAGCCTTGTGGGAAAAAAGGCAGGGTCATGATACCTCCTTCATTGCTGACAACACCTAACGCCATCACTGTAGCAGGAAATTTCATTTTCATGACAATTGGGACTTCATTAAGATTATCACAGAGCCACTTGTTATTTCTTCTGTTGACTATTTGGTCCTGCTGAGAATTGTTTGCATCAGAGAAGAAAATCAGAGGGGTTTTCTTTGGGATTTTTCAATGTTGTTAGCAGTTTCCTTGCTTTTTCAAAGTGCCTTTCCTTTGTCTGCTGTGTGATAAGCTGGCCTCTTCTAAGAACACAGGATCTGTCTCTGATATCTTCAGCAACAATCTTGCAAACTATTGCATCCAACACCTGCAGTTCTCTTGCTATGGAGCGCGTTGACTTTCCTGGATCTTCATTGATGACCTCCTGGATTCTGTACAGTATCTAGACTTGTGCGATCCTTGCATACCTGATGTGTTTTCCTTGTTGGATAGCTGACATCAGGATCAGCATCATACACCTTGTTCACATTGTAAACTGTACGTGAAAGGATGTTATTGAAGTCGGCAATTTCCTTAGGAGTCACCTGTATGCAGTCCAGAAATTATGGTTGCCCTACCATCATATTCCCTCACCATGACTGTTGCTCTCAATATTTAATACTTTATATCTGAAACAATGATGTTAAATCATAACCTTAGAAACATAGTTTTTTTAAATTAATGAGAAGCACGTGAAATAAGGAGAGGCAACATTATTGCCAATTTATCCCATGTACTCTATATTCTGATACAACATTAAGAATTGCATTGCATTTTTGCAACCCAGATAGATATGATTCATTTATGAGTAAAAGGAGAGTACCTAACTCCTGACTATGATTCAATCTAGATAATGCGTACATTTACTTCCAAGTTTTTCCTGGATTGGAATGAAAGTTTCAAATACCCACTTTTATGTGTCCTCCTGTGTTATTTTCAAATTATTTAAACTAATAGACATTTAAAAGCCCACTTACTTGGACTTAAAATCATTTGAACTTACTTAATTTAATTATAAAGGGACATCATCAACCTCCTCATAAAATGTCAAGTAGGACTAGAGAAATATTCTGGTGTCAGTACGAAGTGTTTTCTTTTAAAGTTTCAATCAACCTAGAATATTTTGTGTATCTGATATATAGTGAAAAAAAATTAATTCTAAGTATTTTTCTTCTCTTACTTCTAGAACTTCATATAAAAGGATATTGGATTTCTCTGATCCTTCCTGTTTTATACTTTGGGAGTATACACTTGATGTTCTCAAGCACTTCCATTAATTTGTTTTTCAAAATATTATCTAATTAATTAATAATACTATCAACCATCAGCCATGTTTCAGATACTACTTTAGGCTCCTTGGATATATCAGTAAACAAATGAGATAGGGCATGAAGCTTTTAAGCATTTTATTATGCCTTTGGGTGTAATGATCCTTTTTCAAAAAGGAATTCCATTTTAAAAATTGCCTCTTCTTGATTTTATGAATTCAGTAACTTCTCAGAGCTTGCTGAGGATACTGATTACAATATTTTTCTTGTATTAACTGTTATCTCAGAGATCACTTACTTTGTTCACTGAGCTTGGGTGCTCTCTTCCTGTTTGAAATTCTTTCAGAAGTTCCCAAATGCCTCTGATACTATCACTCTGCGGGTTTTATCACTGCTGTGGAATTATTCTCATTTTCATATTTATTTTGCCATTTTAATTGCAGATGAGGAGGGAGAAGATGTAAACAGTTGGGATCAGTTCACCATCTTGAGTTAGATGTCTCATATTTTTCTGTTTTGATCACTTTTTAAAAAGTATAGAGAAGGGATTTGAAGGAGTCTAGACAACAACTCAGTAGGGGTAAATATTATTAAACTTTCATTATAGATGCCATACAAATAGAAAGCAATTTATATTTTCTTACTTTTCAGTAAAAGGAAAACATCCTTTAATATGGAGTACAGTTATTTATTTATTTATTTGGAGGTCACAAATATAATAGTTGATATGATTAAAGCTTGTTCTAAAGATTTAGAACTTTTTATCTTCAGGTAAGCAAAATACTATTTTTCCGCAGTACAGATTATGGACAGAGACAGGGAAAGAAAGGCATGACCGATCCGAGAAAGGGAAAGTGGGTGAGAGTAAATATCAAGAATTTAGGGGGAGGTGACACACTTCTAGGAACCCTGAGATTTGTTCTCATTTAAGCCTATAACATTGTTATTAAAAGTAGCTATTACTCTTTCCATTTTAGGGTGGGTTTGAGACTTGGAGATAGTCTCACAGTTAACAAATTGGAGAGCCCAAATGAAAAGTTACAAAGAATTTTAAATTGCGTTTACCACCTAAGACACCACATTACAGATGAAGCAAAAAGAAGTAACAAACTACTGGGAGAGCTAGAGCCTAACTCTTAAGTTTCTCATATTTTTATCAATAAGCAGTTTTCCTCCTTTTAATCTATTGACAGTATTGATTTTTAAAAAATCATCACTTTAAAGGGTATTGAAGAAAATACAAGTGGGTGGAAAACAGGAACAAATGGAATCTAATTCTCCTTTGTATCAATATTAAACCCTATAGTCAGTTTTGAAAGGCAGACATTTTAAAAATCTTTATATTTATGCTTTTATCTCTTAATTGATTTCATTTTTATATAGAGACATTTGGCTGTGGATTAACATGTTTAGTCATCTTCCACTAAGAGACAAATTATAAAACAATTAGTATATCCCAATATTCAGTATATATAAGCATAGATGTTAAGGTTTAAAAATGGAAAATATGTAATACGTGTCTCTCTGTATCAGTTAGTTTCTGCATATAAGTTATGTATGCAGTTATGTATACATACAAGTTATGTATACAAACCTGAATTGGAAGACTACATATAGACATGAGAGGGTAATAAAAGTTTTGGCTTTTATTCTAGTTTTATTCAATAAAAGTGTTAACTTGCTCAGGGGTGAATGTAGATGTTAAAAACCTGGAGAGCTTGTTTACCTCCAAACTGGGAAGTTTATTCATACAGAAGCTTCTCCCAGTTTTAAATTGTCATGACTTTTTTGCAAAAAAAAAAAAAATATATATATATATATATATTTATTTTTTGAATTAGGCATTTCAAATATTTATACATTATTCTATCAAAGATGCTCATGTAAAACTTGATGTGTCCAAAATTAAAATTAAGACTGGCTTTATATCCTACCTTTAGGCTCTTTATAAAAAATTTTAATGACTTCTTTTCAGTTTAAGAGCAGCAGGAAGTAATTATGCAATGGATTATAGACGATATGTTCTGAGCAGCCAAAATAAGAAGCTCATATCACTGTGTGGGTGAAAGAAAGACATTTTTACAAATAAAGATGCTTGTTGCTTTTTTTTTTTTAATTTAATTTTTTGATTTGCTTCTTTCTAAATCTTTGAGAAAATTATAGCACATGCAGTTGTAAGAAATAATACAGCGAAATCTCATGTGTCCTTCTCTCCGTTTTCCCAATGGCAAATCCTGCAAAATTATAGTACACTCTCACAATCTGGATATTGACACTGATAGAGCCAAGAAACATAACGATTCCTTCCCACAAGGATCCCTCCTGTGGCCCTTTTGTAGTCACACCAACTTCTCTCCTGCCTCCCGCCTCCTCCCGGCAACCACCAATCTATTCTCTATTTCCAAAATTTTGTCCTAGCAAGAATGATATGTAAATAGAATAATACAATTATTCTTTTTGTAAATAGAATTACCTTTGGAGAATCACTTTTCTCGGCACAGTTCTCTGCAGAGTCGTCAATAGCGTGTTCCTTTATATGCAGGGTAGTATTCGAGGGTATGGATGGGCCACAGTTGATTTAACCATTCCCCCACTGAGGACATCTGGGTTGTTTCCAGTTTTCAGCCTTCATGAATAATGCTGCGATAAATATTTGCGTACAAGTTTTTTGGGTGAACTAAAGTTTTCTCTTGGCTGGGATAAATTTCCAGCAGCCTAAGTATTGGGTGGTATGGTAGTCAAGGGTTAGATGTTTTAAGAAATTCCCAAACTGTTTTTCCAGAGTTGCTGTACCATTTTGCTTTCCACCAGCAGTGTATGTGTTTCTCCATATACTTGCCATCATTTGGTGTTGTCACTACACTTTTTGGTCATTTTGATAGGCATGTAGTGAAAGCTTATTGTGGTTTTAATTTGCATTTCTCTAGTAGGTAGTAAGGTTGAACATGTTTTCATGTGGTCATTTGCCATTTGTATATCCTCTGCAGAGAAATGCCTTTTCATGTCTTTTGCTCCTTTTCTAAATAGGTTGTTTGTTTTTATATGGCTTAGTTTTGAGTATTCTATATATATTCCTAAAACTCTTTGTTATCAGGTATGTAGTTTACAAATATTATTAGATCCAGTCTGCACTTGTGCTTTCATCTCTTAACAGTTTTTTTTTTTAATTTTATTGTTGTTGTATTACATCCATCCCCTTTTTTTTCATAGAGCAAACATTTTCAATTTTGAGGAAGCATAATTTATCAATTTTTCTTTTTAGAGATGTTATTTTTGTTATCCAGTATAAGAATACTTTACCTAGCTAGGATTCTCAAAATTTTCTCTTTTTCTAAAATTTTACAGTTTTATATTTCACATTTAAATTAGTTATCCACTTGAGTTCATTTTTATGTGAGGTGTGAGACTTAGGACAAATTTCATTTCTTTGCCTACAGAGGCCCAATTCCTCCAATACCATTTGTTGAAAAGCCTATCTTTTCTCCATTGAATTGCTTCGGCACCTGTGTCAAATACTAGTTGGGCACATTTCTGTAGGTCTATTTCTGGTTTCTCTCTACTATTCCATTGAAGCATGTGTCTATCCTTTTGCTAATAATACCACATAGTCTTGAGTACTGTAATGATAAGATACACTTTGAAATTGAGTAGACTAATTCCTCATAGTTTATTCTTGTTTCCAAAATTGTTTTAGTTATCTTAGTTCCTTTATATTTCCATGCAAATTCTAGAATAGCCTTGTATATAGCTTCAAATAAACTTGCTGGGATTTTTATAAAAATTACATTAATCTTGTATATCAATTGGGGGAATTTTTACATCGCTATTACATTGGGTTTTCTAATCCATAAACACTTTATTTAACTTAATTAAAATTTTTATTTCTCTCATGACTATTTTGTACTTTTCAGTATATAACTCTTGTTTTGTTAGAGTTCTTTTTATGTGTGATTATAAGTGGTATTGTATTTTAAATTCTAGTATTGCTAGTTCATAGAAATACAATCTGTTTTTTAATGTTTCTTTTTTATCCTGTGACCTCACTAAATTCACTAATTAGTTGTAGGAGGGTTTTAGTAGGTTTCTTGGGATTTTCTACCTAGATAATTATGTCATCTGCAAATGAAACCGTTTTATTTATTTCTTCCAATTTGCACGCCTTTTTCTTTTATAAAAAAAAAATTGCACATCTAGAACTTCCAGAACTCTGTTGAATAACAGTGATGAAGAGAGCAGACATCTTCACTTTTTTTCCTGGTCTTCAGAGAAAAGCATTCAAATTTTCACCGTTAAAATCAGCCGTAGATTTTTTATAGATGATCTTCAGCACATTGAGGAAGTTCTCTCCTCCATGTGTATTTTTCTAAAAGGCTTTTTAAAAAAACATTATAAATAGATGTTGAATTTTGTTGATTGCATTTTTTCTTCAATTGATCTGCTTCAGTGGTCATGTGGTTTTTCTTCTTAATTTTCAAACACTGAACTAGTCTTGCATCACTGTAATAAACTGCATTTGGTCATGGTGAAAATTTCCTTGTTTAACTTGCTGAATTCTACTTTCTAACATACTGTTAAGAATTTTTGTGTCCACATCCATGAAGAATATTGCTCTGTAGTACTGTATGTGTGTGTGTGCTGTTGGGTTTCTGTTTATTTGTTTGGGTTGTTTTTGTTTTTTTGTATTATCTAATTTTGGTATTAGGGGAACACTAGTTACATAAAATGAGTTGCAGAGTTCCTCTCTTATTTTAGGAAAAGATTGTTTAGAATTGAATGTAAATCCTCCTTAAATATTTGTTTTAATTCTCCAGCAAAATTATTGTCATTTATAAATTATGAATTCACTTTCTTAATAGTTATAAGACTACTCATGTTATCTTTTTATATGGGGTAAATTTTGTGCTAGTTTGTGATTCATTTAAGCTAAATTTTCAAATTTATGTGGGTAGAGTGGTTGGCAATATTCTTTTATTAATCTTTTAATGTCTACAGAGTCTGTGGTGATATTTCTGATTTCATTGATACAGGCAATTTGTGTCTTTCTCCCTTTTTCAATTCTGTTTAAGGACAGCAGGAGGTAATTATACAATGATTTACAGAAGATATGTTTTGAGCAGTCAAACAGGGACCATATGTCAATGTGTATGAGAGAGCAAGTTTTTTTTACAAATAACTGTGCAGTATGCATTGCTTTTTAGCCTATCAAAAGTCATTCTGCTTTCCAGTTCTTACTTTACTAATAATACCTCTCATTAAACACTGCTGTGTCAGAACTCCTATAATATACTTTTCATACAAATACAACAACTGTAAAAGTGATCATTATTTACCACATTTTAGAGATTGGGAACTTGAGACTTTTCAAAGGATACACAATAAATTTCAAAGACATCCTCACAAACTAGCTCTCTCAACACTTCAAAGCAATGCATACACTTTCCAATGTGCCATCCTGTGTTTCTTTTTTTTTTATAATTACCCAAAATTTCTTTCTATATAATAAAAATAATGGTGCCTTTGTTTGGTTTGGTAAGAAAATTACAGTTTAAAACATTAAACATTTTACCCTAAGTATGTATATGTAAAAGCAATTGTGATGGGGGATATCACCAGGAAAAAAATGAATAGTAAATAGATTAAAGAAAGAAGTTAAAGGTTAAAGCAGAAAGATGTGAGAATACAAGTATTTATGTGACTAAATTTAAGATAATCTGAAGTTTTAAGAATAAGTACACAAAACTTCCCTTGGAATGAAACATTATCAATGTCATAGAAATTTATGTCATATGATGATAGAGGCTTTTTAAAATGAAGATAATGTATTCAAATCAATTGTAGCTAATAATTTTAACTTTTTCGTTTGCTAAGTATTTTTAAAAACATCAAAATGCACTTTAAAGTTTTTTTTTCTCTCTGTCTCATCTCTGGTAAACCCATTCCTAGAATAGTCTTCCCTGCCTTTTACTGAACCATACTCAATTAATTAATACAAATAATCCCTATGGAGCAACAGTTATGTACTAGGTGCTTTTCAATGTACAAGGGTCGAGCATTTAATAATCATTATAATATGACATCGTTCTTATTCTATGGAACATCAATTCAAGTGGGAAAGAAAGACACTGAACAAATCATCACATAAATGCTAATTCATGTTTAAAATGCACGACAAAGGAAAACTAGATAGGAAGTAAAGCTATTTGATATTCAGTGGTCAGAGAAGGCCTCACTCATGAAGTGGCATCTGAAAATGACCTGAAGGAAGGATGGTAATAAGCCATATAAGTCTCCAGAAAAGGGCATTCTAGACAATTCAATGATGAGTATTAAAAAAAAAAAAAAAAAAAAAAAAAAAACACCACCCAACACCCTAAGGCAGGAACTATTTGCCTTAGCTGCCATCATGTAGAAAAGATGGTGTGGCTGAGGGAAAATGAACTAGGTAGAGAATGACAACGACAGATTGAGAGGCTAAAGAGAGAGCCAGATGATATAAGTTGATGTATGATTTTACTCTGAGTGAGGTGGAAAGACACCAGAAGTTTGAGTGGATGAATAACATGATCTGATTTATTCTCATATTAGTCCACCTGCCAATTTGTAAAAGGATAATAAGGGCATAGAAATGATTGCCAGGAAATAGGGTGAGAGGCTTTTTCAAAAGTCAAGGCAGGAGAACTTAATGATTTGTATGAGAGCAACAGTGGGGAGGTAGCAAGAGGACCCTGATTCAAGAACATTTCAAAAAGAAGACCATGTGGACAATTTTTAAACTTTCTGATCTGAGGACCATTTGATACCCTTAAAAATTATTGAGAACACTAAAGAGTTTTTGTACATGAGGGTCATATCTGTAAATTTTCCAAAAGATTTTATTTATTATTTTTAGAGAGAAGGGAGGGAGGCAGAGAGAGACAGAGACATCAATGTATGGTTGCCTTTCACCTGCCTCCAGCTACAGACCTGGCTGGAGACCTGGCTTGCAACCTGGTTATGTGCCCTGGCTGGGAATCGAACCAGCAATCTTTGGGTTCACAGGCCGGCACCTTTATTTAGTACATTCAAATTAAAAGCGAGATACTTTCAAAACATAAAACTACAAGTGCACATTTCCCTAGGCATCAGGGCTATGATGTCATTGCTCACCACCGGGCAATGACAGAAAACTCCACCAAGCACCCAGCACAAGTAAGAGTGGAAAAGGCAACATGCATCTATATTATTATGAAAATAGCTCTGACCTCACAGACTTCTGAAAGGATCTTTGAGACTGCCAAGGGGTCCAGAGCCATAGTTGGGAATTGTTGGCCTAGAAGGTTTTCTGGTGGACTGGATGTGAGTGTCAGAAAAAGAAGAGAATCAACGATGGAATCATGTCCCCTAGCTTGAGCTGCAGTTAACTGAAATACATCGTTTTGGGCTACACATGTTAAGCTTAAAACGCTTCCAAGACATTCATCTGCAATCTAGCATAGCTGGCTGCATAGGACCCTGTAGTTCAGGGAAGCAGTTGGGGCTGGAGATACAGATTTAGGAGTCATCAGCATATAGATAGCATTTGAAAGCATTCAAAACTCTAGAATTGGATGTGAGTACCTGGGGAGTGAGTGTAATAGATTGAGAGGAGATCTGAGGACAATCCCTAGGATTAATCATTCAATCAGTGACTCCACCAGTGAAATTTCAAGTGTTGTCTGTTTAGAGCAGAGTCTCCCTCAGTTGACAAAATGTTGCTTTAGGTCACATTTATCTCTGAATATCCCCTTATGATGCCCAGCATACGGCAGACACTCAACTCTATTTACTGAATGAATGAATAAACAAAGTAATAATGTGGCCAGTGGTACGTTCATAACTAAATTCCACAATGTACAACAGGCAAGATTAGGAAGGTGAAGTGATCAGCTTCAGAGTCATATATTTGGTATACTATTCATCATGGGGTCAAACCGGTCTCCATGAATTTAGGGGCAGAGGTAATTGCAGGCTTTTATCTTTACCAGATGCAAGCCAGTACCAAGTGACCAACAGCAGGGATGATATTAGATTTCAAATTCAAGTTTCCACTTAGGACATTTAAAACAACAATGCCAACTCTACTTTCTGGACACTTTATTTGTTAAGGAAATATTTCTCACTGAAAGTTTCATGTATGCATTTGCATTCAGACTGCCTAGAGATGGTCTAGGGAGAAAGACATACCCAAGAATGGCGTCCACTGAGATGTTTATATATGTGAAAGAAAAAACCTGAATAACACAAAAGAAAATACTACTTAATAAGGTCTGCTGCTGGCAATAGCAATGCATGCACAAAATTCAGAGAATTATATTTTATACTTATAGAAGGAGGATATTTTTTACATGTAGAAAGTGTCAGTCACAAATAATTCCCCATTTTCCTAGTGGATAAGTCCAGCTGAGTTTCATCAAAAGAAATGAGGATGACTCATATTCCACTGGCATATGACTGGCATGACACCTGTGAAGAATGATGGTGATTATATTCATTGATAGATGATGTAGTTCGTAGTGGGTGCTTTCTGGATTCTGGCTTTTCCCTGCACTGGGTCAGCCTGACCTAATTCTGTGTCTTTCCTCTTCATTGGCTTTGCTCACATCCCAAATGTCAGGAGTTCCTATCCCTGTGGCTCTCTTATGCAGACACCTCCAAATAATGAAATGCTGGGGGACGGAATCACCCCATAGTTAGCCAGTATCATTTTAGGTAGATTCAAATGACTTGAGAGACTTAAAAAGGCTTCCACAGACATTTCCTAAAAGCCAGAATTGCTGTCTTCAGAACCATGTGGATGACAGAGCAAAGAGTGGCAGGACTGTTCCCAAAGGTCATATTTCAAATGCGGGCAAACACCACTTTTTAAGTCACCACTATAATAATAAGTTGGGCCGCTACAGGGCTTTACAATTCACCCAGCACCACGGCATATTTGATCAAATCTTCTACATTTCTGAGAAGGAAGCTAGGCAAATACTGTCCTCACTTTGCTGAAGGGTCAGAAAGGTTACACAAAGGGTATGTGATGAAACATGATTAGAAATGAATTCCTAGAAAAGGCACCTAACAAGCAAAATTTTATGTATGTTTCATGAGTTTTGTAGACCCTCCTATTCAAGAATATCAGAAATATTAAAATTAAATATTCAGAGATATTGATTTAATTGGTCTGGGATATGGCCCAGGCATTTTTTCAAAATACTTCCCAGGAAATTCTAATTGGTTGAGGATTACTGGTCAATAATTGGAGCCAATGATGATTTTTGTCTCTTTTCCAAATTGTTTTTGTTTTACCTAAGATTGTTTTCTGTAATTTTATTATCTTGCTGTTTTTAGCCCCCATTTCTCACTTAGCTTTGGTTGCAAGGCTCCAAATTACTGAATATAGTCTTCTTGGGTTTCCTCCCTGAGGACACAAACTATTGCCATCTATGTTTCTGCTTTTCTTCCTTTTCCCATCAATTAGTCTCCTCCCAAACTCCATCATCCCTCTGGAATACAAATGTTCCACCTTCATTATTTTCTCCCAGATGAGCTAATTAACATGAACAGACTCCTGGAGTTAGGAGATCAGAGTTCTTCTAGTCAGTGGTGGTGGGGTACTGGGAAAATCGTTCAACTTCTTGAAGTCTCAGACCCAATCAATAAAATACAAAAAAAATAGCCACTTTGTAGGGTTTTTATAAGCAATAAATGAAACACATGCTCAATAATAGAAACAAATAGCTCAATATTCAATAATAAAAAATTTAAAAGATTATCCTTTAAAAGTTCTTTTTTATGTTATCTATTTTTTGCTGCAACCCAATACAATATTATGTACCCTTTCTGAGTTAATATGCCTCTGCTTTTTACATACCCACTCTACTTCTAATTTTAAAAGTTAGCATATGTACTCTATAACCCCACAGTGCCCAGTAAAATGTTATTCTAGATTTGGCAAGAATTGTATATAACACAAGCACTAAACTCTTAATAATGAAAGCGAGAGGTTGAGTGGATTATTACTAAGTTGCTTTATTGTTAGCTCATTAAGCACACAAAAAGCACAGCAGAATACCAAAATATTGACTTCCTTCAGGTTGAGTTCTTGCCTGATTTTAGCAGGGTCCACTGTGGATAGGAATAGGAGTGTAGGGGCAGCTCATCTTTGCCCAGATCATCTCCCTGAGACTCCTGAGGCTTCCCCTATCTGTTCGGTGCCCCTATACCTCTTTGCTTCTTTTAATAGGGTCCCTCTTTAGCTGTGAGAGAGTGCAGCCTTGTCCCTTGATTTCATCAGATTCTACCATGGATGGAACTTAAAACATGTGGTGGGAACTGGACTCTCAGGATAATCAGAATTTCCAAGTTCTCTAGGATGACTTTCTGTCAGTCTTCACCTATGTTTGTCAAATTATAATGTTCAATATTAAGCACCAATTTGGATGATTTATCTGTGATATTGTGTCAAAATAGTCACTCATCCTCTTCTTTTTAAAATTTTATACTTAATTTGTGTCATGAAAAAGTAGAAAAGAGTAGAAAAAGGCAACCACCTAAAACCACCATCCAAGGGTGCAGCCCAAGAACCCAGTGCTTTATCAATTAATTCCCTCTCCAAACATGCCAGGAATGCCAGTGTTTGAAATTCACAGCCAATTATTATAAATTTAACATTCCAGAACCCATCACTTATGTTTCTTCCATCACTTTCAGTCTTCCCTTTCTCATTCTCCACACCCAAATTTAACTTCCTACATCTTGAAACTTAAAAAAAAAACATGTTTCCTCAATTCGCCCTTTGTTCAATTCTCCACCATACTACTTTCCTTTGACCACCAAATTATTCAAAAGATTAATCTACAATCAGGGCATTGGCTTTTCTCCAACTCTTCAACTCTTTGCATCTTAAGCTTCTACCTTGTCCACTCGAATTTTTTTCTTGAAGGTCTTTGTCCTCATGATCATCAAATGAAGTGACATTTTGAGCTCCTTCAGCTCTGCATCCAAATAAGTTTTGATGATTTTCTCATCAATTTCTTTCTTTCTTTATATTTATGATAATGTTTACCTTCCTTATTTTATATCTCTCAATGCCTCTTCTCTTTCTCTCTTTGCTAAGGCCTTCTTTCTGAAGTATGTAAATAACTGTATATGTAAAGAAGTTACATAAATTTACCAGATCCTTATTCCCTCATATATAAAATAAAGATAATATCCATTCAAAAAATCATGAAAATTAGGTTCTATACTTAACAAATATTAACTATATTCCTTAAGTGCACACACTTCCAGCATTCTATCTTTGACACTATCTCCCTTTACCATATAATTCTATAAACAATAATAAAATTTTCACCTTAAGCTTTTGCCTCTCACCAGAGCTCCACACCAATACTTCTAATTTGTATAACATGCCCCGTACCCAATAAGTTTATTTAAAAATTTTTATCCATTTTTCATCAAAATAAATTTCTGCTTAAATATTTCTTGTATTTATTAAGGTCATTTCAAAATCCCAGCCAACCCAGGACCAGATCATTAGTCATCTTTGACTCCCTTACATCTAACTCATCTAATCCATTCCCTTATATTTAATCCATCTCTAATCCATCTCATTACACTTTATCCAAAGTGTCCCTTGCATTGAGTACCATACAAAAAGAATAAAATATTATAACCAAGTTGTATTTATCCCAGAAATGCAAAGTCGGATTAACATTAAAAAATAAAACAATGTAACTTATCACATTAACAGAACAACAGAACAAAGGAGGAAAAACATATAATTATACATAGAAAAAAAAGGAAAAATGTCAACACCCTTTTATGCTAAAACTTTCAGCAAACTAGGAATAGAAGGGTACATGCAATACATAGGTTATATCATACTTAATGTTAAAATACTGAATAATGATTTCTCTCAACTTTAAAATATGGCAAGGATTTTGGATTTTACCAGTTCCATATATAACTGCACTGCAGCCAGCAAATAAATAAATAAATAACCTGAAGACTAAAAGTAGAAAACATAAGACCATCATTATTCTCAGATGACAGGCGAAAACCATTAAAATTAATTTTAAATGGAACTAAGGTAACTTTTAAATAAAATTATGCAGGTGACACAACACAAGAATAATTTCAATTGCATTTCTATAGACCAACAATGACAATTGAAAAGTGAAAGTAATAAACAATACTACAGCATTAAGTCAACCCAATGAGGATAGTTTTTTACCATGTCAGAAGAAAGTGGATCTCAACTGTTATATCACACCCCACAAAACCAATGTTAGACGGATGATAAAAGTAAATGTAAAAGCCAGAACAGGAAAGTATCTAGAAAATATATGGAAATACATATTCACAACTTGGGCAAAAACAAAAAGCACTAACCATGGAAGAAAAATTAATAAACTGGATCTTATCAAAATTAAAACATTTAGTCATCTAAAGCCACCATTAAAAATACATAGGCAAGAACCTATGTACACCTATGTTCATAGCGGCACTGTTTACAATAGCCAAGTGCTGGAAACAGCCTAAGTGCCCATCAGTGGACGATTGGATCAAAAAACTTTGGTACATTTACACAATGGAATTCTATATAGCAGAAAGAAAGAAGGAACTTGTACCCTTTGCAACAACATGGATGGAACTGGAGAATATTATGCTTAGTGAAATAAGCCAGTCAGTGAAGGACAAATATCATATGATCTCACCTATTACGGGACAATAATGAGCAAAACTAACCACAAGCAAAACAGAACCAAGTATATGAATACAAGGAATAGGCCTTCAGTGGTCAGGGGGAAAAGGGTTGGGGGGAGGGGGGAGGCAGAGGCAAAGAAGGGGAGCAGCTTAGACAAGAACCTAGTATAAAGGAACCATGGACATGGACAACAGGTGGGATTGACTTTGAGGGGAATGGGTGGGTGGGGAGGGGGACAGAGGGGAGCAAAAAGGGGTTGAATGTAATACAACAATAAAATTTTTAAAAAATACATAGGCAAATCACAGACTAGAAAAAAATATTGTTAGTGCATAAACTCACAAAGGACCCATGTCTTGTGGAATTACAGGAGAATTTATAGAGAATTATCATACATCAACAATTAGAAAGTTGAACAACCCCATTAAAGAGACTTGAACAGGTACTTATCAAAAGAACATATAAGAATGGTCAATAATCACAGGAAAAGGTGCTTAATATCATTAGTCACAAGGAAAATTAATATTAAAACCATAATGAGAAATCTTTTCACTTATATGGATGACTAAAAATTTTTAAAAGTCTATTATACCTAATGTACACAAAAGTGTGAAGAAACTAAAATTCTCACATACTCTGTTGGGGGTTATACAATGTAACAACTACTTTGGAAATGCCTTGGGTAGGTTCTTATGAAGCAGCTAACTTCAACTGATCTATCCTGTGGATTCAACAATTCCACTCTTTGACATCTTATGAAAACTTCTATTTATAAAAAGCCTTGAACATGATAATCCATAGCACATTCATTCAAAATAGCCAACAACAGGAAGCAACACAAGTATCAAGCAACAGGATAATGGCTAAAGAGTATCATATTAATCCAATGCAATACTATATATATAAAAAAAAACATATGAATCCCTAAAACATTATATTCAGTGAAAGAAGCCAGTCATTGACATATTCAAAACACACAAATACACTGTAGGATTCCATTTATATAAAGTAAACAAGAACAGGCTACCCTAATCTATGGTGATAAAAATCAGAAAGAAGCCCTCTCTCATGCAGGATTTGGGGAATTTCATCAGAAAGAGCCATGAGACAACTTTCTAGGGTGAGGCCAATGTCCCATATCTTGCTTTGTGTGGGGTTATACACAGATACACAATTATCACAATTCAACAGATTACATTTTCTTCTTCAATTAGGGAGAAATAAAGATACTTCACTAGAAAAACACTAAAAACATACCACTGCAAGTAACATATAGTTATTTACTAGAAAGAAGAAAACCAGTATGTTAATAGACCTACCTCAAATGTTATGTCAAAGGTAATATTTTATCAAGTTTAAAAATAATTTTAAGGCCCTGGCTGATGGCATAGTGGATAAGGCACCGACCTGCGAACCCAAAGGTCGCTGGTTCGATTCCCAGCCAGGGCATATAAGAAGGTTGCAAGCCAGGTCTCCAGCCAGCTATGTGGCTGGAGGCAGGTGAAAGGCAACCATAAATTGATGTCTCTCTCTCTCTCTAAAAATGATAAATAACATCTTTAAAAATAATAATAATAATTTTATTTTCAAGTATAAATAAATGAACCCTGATTATTAGAATTCGTCCTAATAGAGAAAGCCCTGTGGGTTAATATACTAGAGAAAAACTAAGGGAAACTAGGAGGTATATAAATTCTATGAATTGAAAATAGTTTCACAAGTTGGGAAATGTTAAGATATGAAAGAGTCCAAAGAAGCAAAGGTAAGAAGATCAAACAGGGTGGGCAGAACTAACAGCTGTGACTTAGTGAGTTAATAAATATGTCAAATAAAATCAAACTCAACAAAACACAGCAGTCTGTAGCTTCCATGTAATTAACACAGTAATTAGAAACATGCAATGTATAGTCAATCCTACCTCATATTGAACATAAGGACTCCTTGGTTACAATGGATATTTTCTGTGCACAGGTACCATAATGGAAAGTAGGCCGGATAAAGGCATACAGAAGGCAAAGGGAAAGGAACCGAACTTGCTCTAAGTGGAATCTATATGCAGTGAATGAGATGAAAGCCATTCTAAGTCATTCTCACAATGAGACTCAACACATGTGCCAATGCCCTGGCAAACAAATTTAACTTCATAAATACGGGTGAATTTTATATTTTTATTGTCAAGACTCATCACCAGTTTTAAGGGTGAAATGATCACTTCCACTCTGTTAGTAATCTCTTATTAGTAAATTTAAAAAGCATTTGAATCCCTACGTATCAATCTAACTTCACATTTCTCCCATTTCCAGACAGAAAGCCAGAGTTAGCAAACACTTTAGAGGATTAAGCTTGTGATCCAAATATAGGCTTTCATATAAGTTAACCAATGATTATCTTTTGTTTGGAACAGTTAGTTCTTGACTTGACCATTCTTCCTTCCTCACACAACTGTGACTTGTCAGAGCACATCAGGGAGTCCCTAGTTCTATCCATTCAGCTGTCCCCCATCCACACTCTCTAGTTTCCAAACCTTTTCCTGAAATCACGTGTCCTACCCCAGTACTCCCTCATAATTATTTCCAATTAAATTTTCTATTCCCTGCTCTGTACAATGAATAAGGAGCCCCAGGAGATCAGAAGTCATGAGGAGAAATAAGTAATGCAGCAAAGTCTGCCAGGTGAAAAGAAAAGTTGCCCAACTGAGGTTAGAGCCCTTCCCAATTATATACCTTAGCTGTCACTGTGCTGTTACATGTATACTTATAGGCTGCATTTGTTCCAATTTAAACACCATAATCTTCAGTTTCCTGACCTTTTTTCCTCCTCAAATCATTACTGTAACAGCTATGAAAGGAATGTGGAGTTGGTGACATTCATAAACATTTAATAATGGACAAAACTAAGGAACAGAGTCAAGATGGAACTTCTGGCTCTAATACCATCTCTGGTTTTCTTCAAAATGCACCAAAATAAAGTCGTCCAAAATAAAATAGAATATGTGAAGAAAGATTTTTGGAGTAAGTTTCCTTAGTATTGCCTAGATTACAGATAAGTAGAAAATGTTTTTCACTCATTGAATGACAGAATGCATTTACATTAGAGAACTTACATTGGTATAAAAGTAAGTATATTTTGTAATGGGTTTTATTAACTCATAGGACGATTTCCTACCTAAGTAGTTAAAAATCCTGGGAGCATAGTAACTGCATAGTAACCCCAGAAACAGCTTTCTACAACGAGAACCAGTGACAATAAAGGTGGCATTTAGCATCTAACTCTGGGGTTAATGAGGTTATTTCTTGAAGCAAATGCATTGATGAAATTTCGCTAAAGAGAAAGAAAGGAGTTTTGAAGACATTTTTCTCCTCCGTGTATTGGGATGCTGTGTAAAATGTTATTGCACCTAACTGACCTGAACTGTAAGTTCCTCATAAAGATACATCAAGTTGTACAACCTCATGAGGAATTTTCTCACTTCTGAACAGAGTCAGAGGAGACAAGTATTATACTAAAAGAAGGAAAGGAACTTTAAATTACTTGTACAACTGAGCCCCTTTGGAGTCAACATCCTTATCCATAACGCTAGAATGTACACTCCCCTGGAATTAATGAAGGTTAAAGTTAACAGTTTATATGAAGGTGTCCCATAAACTGAGGTGGGTATATAAAGTTTAAATGCCAAGCTAGACATGTAAAGTTCAAATGCCATTTTATTGATGAGGATGATGACTGCCATAAAAATAATTCAAAACAACTTAAGGAAGATATATTAAGGAAATCATTTGCTCATTCCCAAGAAAACTGTCTTTAGAGACATATTTGTCCTACAAATTAGCTCCAAGGATTTGCTTCTACTATGTAGCTATGTAGATGCTGAAGGGCATTGATTGGATCCCAAGTCCCCCTATCCTGGATTTCATGAGGCCCATTCAGGGTGAGCCAGGTTGAGAACACCACCAAGCCCATGTTCTGAGTTCTTTCTTCTGTTGGCAAAAATATAATGCTAACAGCTTTATAAGTGCTATTTTCAATGAAATATCACAGAACAGCTTGTCCCAATGATATTTCTAAAGCTTGCCTGCAAACCGCCTACTGGGAAATCCAACTAAAAGGGAAGAGGGAAGAGAAAGAAACGCATACAAATGACAGGAACGGAAAAAAAGAACAAAGGGTCAAGGGCTAGGCGAAAGTGAGCATTCGGGGGAAAATAAGGAGCAACAAGATGTACAATACCAAATGCTGACCAAATGAGCTAGAAACCATAGGAGTAGGGAATTTCAAGGAAATATGTAAAAGCAACCGGGGCTGGAGGATAGAGAAGTGATTGCAAATAATGCCGCATGTGCAGAGAAACGCAGACCAAAGGAGCAGAAAGCATGGAATAGCTGAATAACTGGAGCATAATTATTAAAACGTTATGAAAGGAAGATGATGTGAAAAAGCCCTTTTTCTCAGCTTCCCGTATGTTTTCATATAATATACGAATTCATTTTTCCAAAATCAAACACAGGTTTCAATGTCTCCTATTAACTCCAAGGGAAGAAAACATCCTCTTCCAAGCCCCTTGTTTTAACCTAAAAATCAACTTATACACCATGAAAAAGGCCTGGCATTGCAATGCAAGTTTGGCATGCACTGATTCAAAAGCAAAATACATAAGAGTATAGGTAATGTCATTCTGGGCACTTACCTGGGGCCGAATAACTTTTACAATATTTTTGAGGGCAGTGTCAGGGGATGGAGGTGAGCAGTCAGGTGTTGGGCCTGTGGAGCTGTTTCTATGGTTACCGGATCCTGGAGCGGTCATTGCCACCTCAGAGGCATTGTCTGTGAACAAAAATAGAGCTGCCATGAACCTAACCACTCAGTTTACCTTTTAGGACTTGAAATTAGTTTAGTGAACATGAATTGAGATGTCAACTTAAAACTGGTATCAATTACAAGGTCACAATGAGGAATGTGCTCAGCAGTATATTTTAAAGGTACTACTTATTGAATGCATTGTATTCTTTTAGGATATTATCCCCTGTAGTCTTATTCCAAGAAGGAAGAGTACTATTATTCAATTCATTATGATAGATTATCCAGCATAGCTGTTAAAACTGCCACCATCATGTGAATGGCTAAAACCCTAGTGTAACTTATAAAAGAGCATGATTGTTTAATATTATTGGGCTAAGTTTCTCCATAATCATTCAAAAGGGTATTGATCTTTATCAAAATCAATGTTTCATATCTTCCTGATTCATAAAACCCAGATTCAAGCCCCTTCAAAACACTTTTCCCAGAAATCCCTCAAGCTACAGAGTGAATTAACCCTGACAAAAATCTAACATCTGTGGGAAGTGGTTTCATAATGTATACAAGAACAAAACTATTAACCCCAGATAACCAGATCATCCTATATGATCAAAACTAAATGAATGCAGTTTCAAAAAATGTAAATTGATCTTCCCTTATGATAACTTCGGGAGGGGGTATAAAGAACCTTGAGGTCTTTAAAATCAGTAACTATAACATTTTCTTCTTAGGTTTATAGGAAAACAAAATAACATCAAGGATGCAGTTTGGAATGTTTAAAATACTTGGAAAAAGATGATAAATGTTTTATAAATAACTTCTGCTAGCACAAAGAGAAGTTAGATTATTTTAACAACAATTTGGCAACCCTCTATTGCTTTTTATGGAAACTATTGCAAGTTAAAAACTGTAAAACATTTACTTCCCTGCTATGTTTTTAATTAGTTCCCAATAATTTTCTGTCCTAGATAGCTCAATTGATACGAAAGAGACTGAGACTAGAATTGTTTATTGACAATCCCTGTTCCATGGCCAGTATGAACAATTCCAAGTTAAAAAAAAAAAATTAAATAAAGTACCTCTTGCTCATAAAAAGAGAATATACAAACCCTAACCACCACAAAAAAATATAATTCCATCCCCTGGGAAATCCAGACATAGGCTTGTGAAAAATACAAGTATGGCACATTGAATTAAATAGATAATTCTTAAAATATGTCTTCAAAGTGTCCAGAGCTCACTCTTGACTTCAGTTTAATAGACAAGGTAGGCATTGGCATTCAAGAATAGGTAGGTTTGTGTGGGTGGTCTTCTCAGCAGAACAGAATAATATGAGTAAATACTGAAACAGAGACAATGACAAAGATGCCCTGATTCCCATTTGTCCATTCCTTCTTTCGTTCACTCAATCATAAGTCTAAAAATATTCATTTGGAGGAAAGTATGTCAGTTACTATGTTTCATTCTAAGGACAAAGTAAAAAGAATCTCTAACCAGGGGTAGGGGGTAGGAAGGAATAAATGGGTAGAGCATGGTGGGCTTTTCAGATAGTAAAACTGTTATGTATGATACTATAATGGTGGGTACATGTCATTTTAATTGGTCCAAGTCCATAGAATGTACACCATGGAGAGCCAACCCTAATGGAAACTATGGACTTTGGGTGATGATAATGTTTCAATATAGGTTCATTGTAACAAATGCACCACTCTGGTGGGGGATGTTGACTGGTGGGAACACTGAGCCCATTTTGAGGCAGAGTATATATGGGAATGCTTTGTAATTCTACTCAGTTTTGCTGTGAATCTAAAACTGCTCGGAAGTCTTTTTAAAATCTTTGCTCTTGACAAGTACTACACAAATGTGCAGTAGACATGCAATCTGTGATGCAATATAACTTGAGAATTGGTGAGTGACAAATTTAGCATGACGAAAAATCCAGGGGAGGACTGTGGCTAGAGAAGAAGATAGTTGTGAAAGGCCTCAGTTTTCAGGCAATACATCTGGAATGGAACATAAAACATAATAGTATGGTGACAGAAAGAGCACAGATAAAGCTGTTCCAGGTTAGGAATAAGTTGGAGATTATGTATAAATGAGTAAGAGAAAGTTTATCAATATAAAAGTTTATACTTAATTCTATAGGTAATCAGAAATATTGAAGGATTTAAGCAGGGATTGTCCTAGTAATAATAGCTCATATTTATTAGACTGCAGTGAAATGATATTAAGAGTTTATTTTTCTTATCATTTGTCACTGATTCTCTCTTTTGTAGTCATCATTGTTATCTCTTTGAGTTGCATTCCAAGTAGTTTAATTGAATTTATTGAGCTTGATATTGGTTGACAAAACCATATAGATTTCAAGTGTTCAACTAAACAAAACATCACCTGCCTACCTTCTTATATTCATTTTCTACTTTATTGGTTCTTTCTCCAGCTGTGTCTAATATGCCATTAAACCATTTTTTAAATTTAAATTGTATTTTTTAGCTCTAAAATTTCTACATGGTTCTTTTTCAAGTATACTATCACCATTTGCCAATTTTCAGTGCTTTTATTATTTATTTATTTATTTATTTATTTTTTAAAGATTTTATTTCATTATTTTTAGAAAGAGGGGGAAGGGAGAGAGGCAGAGAGGGAGAGACACATCAATGTATGGTTGCCCTTCACCTGCCTCCAGCCACAGATCTGACTGGAGACTTGGTTTGCAACCTGGTTATGTGCCCTGGCTGGGGAATCGAACCTGCGACCTTTCGGTTCGCAGGCCGGCACCTTAACCACTGTGCTACCAGCCAGGTCTTCAGTGCTTTTATTGATTGATCAGAGTACATTTACTCTGATAAAGTATATTTATCTTTTTCTTTAATCTGTCTAATAATTCTAAAATCTGAAGCCTTCATAGATCTGTTTCTGCATACACTGTTCCATTATCTATCTCACCTTTCATTCTTTGTTATTTGTCACTCAACTTTTTGACAGAATAAGATTTACAACATTGGCATATATAACTCTCTTTCAGTAAATGTTCATTTTTAAAAGCATCCAAACTTAAATTCTAATACCAGGTGCTGAAGTCTCTAGAAAACTTGCCTGCTCAATGTTAGACAATTTATTTAACCTCTCTAGATTTCAGTTTCCTTAGTTTTAAAAATGAGAATGATTAACAACTATCTTTTAGGGTTTATGTATGAAGATAAAATGAAGAGAGCACACATGGAAAATAATTAGTCTGTTATTAGGCTTAACAAATTTGAGTTTTGTTTTTCCTTATCAAACTAAATGTTATTAGAATTAAAAGTAAAATATGGAAGTGGAAAGAAAATACAGAGGGAAAAGCAAAAAATAATCAGTAATGCTTTGTAGATAACACATCTAAAGTAATGACTGTGAATAACTGGGTAGGATTTAAGACCAGTACCTTTAAGCTGTTAACACAAATTGGCAGAAACAATTTAATTCCAGGAATAAGAGATGATCTTTTCTTTTCTTTTCTTTTCTTTTTTTTTTTTAAGATTTTATTTTTCAGAGAGAGGGGAAAGGAGAGAAGCAGAGAGGGAGAGAGACATCAATGTATGGTTGCCTTTCACCTGCTTCCAGCTACAGACCTGGCTGGAGACCTAGCTTGCAACCTGGTTATGTGCCCTGGCTGGGAATCAAACCAGCGACCTTTGGGTTCACAGGCCAGTACCTTATATACTGTGCCACCAGTGATGGCAGGGATGATCTTTTGCGGAATGATTTAGTGCAAAAACAGTTGAGTGTTTTTGCATCAAAGCCAGAGAAACTGCTTGGTACTCCATGCAGACTGCAAGACAAAAGCTTATGAATGTCTCTTGTAAGTAATTTAATACATAGTATAAGGCAGTGGGTAAAAAGTACTAAATTATTTAGGAAAGGCTGTAAGTGCCTCCATCTTCTGAATTCATGATCTGTACCATTATACTGATAATTTGATTTTATACTACTTGCATTGTTCATTATCTCTTCTAGACTTGGTTATATTTTCTCAGGGACTTGTATTACCCTTATCCCTTTGACAGCTCTTAGCTCAATTCTATCCTTTAAAAATACTAAGTGAAATAAACCGAGTAAAGCAAAACCTGTGTGTCAGTGGCAACCATCACAATACCCTTAATTATTACATTGAGAAAGGTGACCTGGCTTTTCTCCTTTTAGAGAAAATTCAAATAAAAAAGATAAAGCATACATAAGAGTCTTAGGAAAATGATTTATTCCTAAAAGAGTCTTTGTTACATTATTTATAAAAATACCAATTATCCGGTGGATTTTGTAAAATGACAGCTTGTATCGAAGATAGTTTTACATGATCGACCTACATCTCACACCTGCAGCCACAAAACATTACTGATAAAAATGAAATGAGGTTTGTAAAAACTGCTTTGAGAAAATTACTGAGTATGTTGCAATTTTAGATTGAAATAAGAAATGTATCTTCTAGTCAGGTGCCCTTACTATGCATTAGATTATGCATTTTGATTGCCACTTTCCTCTACAATAAGATGATTAGGGGGATAAAAACCTTTCTAATTCACTTGAGCTTTTAGAAGAAAAGCATTCTATGACTATAAGATAATTTGCATGCAGTATTGTAGTGAGAATTTTAAGATCATTCTTTACCATGTACAGAACAGTTAAAATACACCAGAGACTTCGTTACTGCTATCTAGCTGACAAATAGGACTGAGATTACTTCTGGCTGGAAATTCAGGGAAGGTGTCATGGAGAGTTGAGGATTAAGGAGATCTCTGACAGATTATTAAAATTTAGAAATGGAGAAATAGGTGAGAAGAGCATTCCAAGAATTGGAAGTCAGATAAGGAGAAAAAAAGCAAAAGCAGAGATTGGAAAGAGTTAGGCACAATAGTGGGGAAGGAGAGTTCGGTTTACTATGATATTCATGGAAGTAATACTAAGAAGTGGGGGAGCCATATTCTATAAATTCAGGCTTTGGAATAAGACCAACCTAAACTGCAATTCTGGCATAGCTAACCTCAGTTTTCTCATAGGTGAAACTCTTTTCTCATAGTGTTATAATAAAGGAAGTATCTGTGTATGTATGTGTGTTTAACATGTTGCTTGGCACATAGTAGGAGCTCAAATAAAAGTATCTATTGCTATTATTATGTATATTAATAAATATAAATACACAGGTGGCTTCGGGTGTTATAGTGGGCAGTTCTGAATGTAGCACTAAGTAATAATCAAGTATTTGAAAACCATTAGTCTAGCAATTCATAATTTTTTAATTGTGGAACTTCAGCCAGGATTTGTCAAGGGCTAGTTAATATTTTAAGTTCTGTAGGCTAGATAGTCTCTTTCATAATTATTCAACTCTGCTGCAGTAGTACAAAAGCAGCCATAGACAATATGTAAGCAAATGGGTGTAGCTATGTCCTAAGAAAATTTTATTTACACAAACAAGGTGGACCAGCTAGTTTGTGGACCTCTGTCATTTCCCATGGAAATGTCTTCTCTTTTAAGGACAAACCTAGAAGACTGCTACATTTATTTTTCCACATTCATATGAATGAATGTTGTCTTCACTATGTACTTAAAAACTAAGGTTTTCGTTATAAAAGCAAAAGTGTATTTATAATTTATTCAAAAAGATAACACTATATCTAACAAAAGGACTGTCTTGTTCACAGTAAGTGTTTGACAGGTGCTCCTTGGATGGGTAAATAAATAAATGAAGAACTAATTGAACCTTTGTATTTTAAAGTAACTTTGTTTCAATACTGGACATGACCATCACTTCTGGGATGAGCAGTAAAAAAATCACATGTAAAATAGTCCAAATACCTCTGTTTCAATATTTTCAGCGAGAAAGTGTCTACTACATACTAGTTGAGGAAGTTAATATTAACAATTGTTTTAAACTATTATTTAATATTCCAAATATTTATGGCATTTTTGCTTTCTCCTAGCGATGGTTAAGAATTAGCATTCTTTTAAATATGTTGAAAACCTGAAATAGTCGAACCCTCATTACTATCACCAACAGCTTTATGTATTCCATAGTGTGAATCAAGCAGCAATTTACTTGATAAACGTGTGATAAGCAGCTTCTAAGATGGTTCTGACTGGTCCCTCCCTATTCTGTGGCACCCATGTTTTCATTTAAGTCTCTCCCCTAGAGTGTGAGTTGAACTTGTTGACCAGCTTCTAACAGATAAAGAAGTGGTGAGATGTCACTGCTGGGATTTAGGTAGAAACAGACCGCAGGTTCGGCGTTGCGTGTGTCAGCTCACGCTCTGCCTCTCTGATATTTTGCACTGAGGAAGGCAAGTGACCACCTTGTGAACAGCCTTTTGGAGGCAGGGAACTGAAATCCTCAGCTCAGTAGCCTACCTGGAACCAGAATTTGTGAACAATAGCATGCATCAGCTTGGAAGTGGGTCCTTGAGGCCAGTCAAATCTTGAATTGACTACACTTCTGGCTGCAGACAGAGCCTGAACCCAGAATCTAAGCCCTTCCCAGATTTCTGACCCACAAAAACTCTGAGATAATAAATATTTGTTGTTTTCAGCCACAAGTTTTGGAGTAATGTGCCCTGTGCGCACACACACTATATAGTCCTGCAAATATATTTTCATGTAAGTTAAATATGTGCTGAGTGGTTTTAGTGGTTTTAATGGAATTACTGGTTTTTACTTGAAATTTCAGTAAGTTCTAGGAAAACTGGATGAAAATCACCACCTATATAGAGTTTTGTTTGAAATCTACATTATTAATATCTAAATTTATATTTCTTTGGTATGTTATTATGCTCTTCAAGTTATGGGAATCTTCATGATGACAGATTTCGCATATTGTAGGAGATACATATTGTAGGCAACTAGAATTTGTTTAGGTAAACTTTGGAAAGAGTTAGATTGCATTTCATAGGTTTTCATAAATCAGATTGGCATGCATCTGGACTCCCAGAAAACTGGAACCCATGGAGTTAAGATTTATCTTAACTCATCTCTCCTTCTCTTCGATACTTTCAGCAGAAATAAAATTTAATTAGGACCAAGGATTTCCAATTTTTTCCTATTCTAGAGATACTTCTGTGTCCTCATTTCTTCCTTATTGAAGAGCCTGTCTATCTCAATAATAGTATCACTAAACAGAGATAATTTTCTTCAGTCCCATTGCCTAAAGATACTTTCAAATACCATAATTCCCAACACTACTAAAGTCCTTTAAAGGCTGCTTTCTTAAATATATGCAGTCAATTGTTAATATGACCCTGTAAAATCAGTGGTTCTTTTTGTTTGAGGCTTAAGGGCATTGTTTTTGTTATTAACAAAATACTGCCTACCTACTAGCTGCAAAGACCTATCTATTTATAGGTGTAGACGTATCTAATGATTGGAACTTCAGGATCCCCTAAGTCTTATTTTTGATTTCTTTCAAGAAAAAATTAGGTGTCACAAAAGGTCTCTGAGCTTCTAATGAATGTGCTACATAAATTGTGTGTTCCTCTTCAGGACTTTTTCCACAAGAGGTCCTATTTCTGACCTGTGGAGTTAGGATGAAGAATATTCCCAGTTCATGCACAGCCTGGCATTTCTGAACTGACTGATCAATGTCTCAACACACAGATTAGTGATTGGTAGACATAAAAAAACATATAAGCATATATCACACATACACATAAACATTAAAGGGCTTACTTTTTGGTGTACTGCCCATGAGGAAAATATATTGATGTTCCAATATTCTTAAAACTCCAAAGTATAATAGAGGTTTTTCTATAATCTATGAAATCCTTGCTTTCCCTTAAAAAACACTATCATTCTAGTAGAAGTGGAGACAAAGTTACATAGAAGAATAGACTAGCATAAAGTCTTCTGCTTTTCATGTTGCCACAATCTGTTGGTAAATATTTAGTAGTCCCTATAATAAATGCTCTTAGAACTGATAGTGCCAAAATTTTATACAAATAATAGTGCTACATGACAAATTTTAATGCCATTAATTCAACTAATGGCACAAACCTAACCATCACTGTAAATTAAAATTGGACTTTATGTTATGAGCTGAGATAAATTTGTCTTTGCCCCTAAACAATTAGCAGTTTATTCTTAAAGAAATTTCTCTCTTCTTTCTTTATGAATCTATTTAAAAGTCATTGTTATTTTCTGTTATTTTTCTAAAATAGGCATCTGATTACTGCACTTCTGGTCTTAAATTCTGCCAGCCTGGTAGACAGGACTCACCATAACTTACACTCAAGTCTTCTCCCTCATCCTGTTCCACTGCTTCTCGCTCATCTTCTACTCCATCACAAAACACTAGTTCTTAGAACACATCTACTTCTCCTCTCACATGTAGGTCCTTTTCCCCTTCGTAGGACAATTCACTGAATATCCTGCCAGGCTCAACTCAAATGCTATCTTCTCAGTGAGGTCTTGTCTGGCTCTGTCAGTCAGTAACTCTGAAGTTTCCCGCATCATTTCCCCACATGTCTAAGCTTAAACTCCTCATATTATAATTATCCATGTATAAATCTCTCCATAAAGAGCATGAGTTCCTTGAAGGCAAGAACCTCATCTTGCTCTCTGTATACACCTAGACCTACGTCCCAGGATGAAATTAATAAATATATGCAAGATACCCTATTAACTCATTCGATACTTCAGAATAGTGAAGGAGTAAATAATCATACTCCTATATTTCAAGTAAAAAGAATTTCAAAAGCATTTAACATTTTTAAAAAAGACATCCAGATACTAACAAATCACTGAGCTTTATAGTAATAATGCTGACATTGCCAAACTCTCCCACAACCAACTTTCTAGTAACATTTATGAAAGTTTCTGCAGCAACATGATTGAGATACATTTCATAATGAAAAATAATATTTTATTTTAACCATATAAAGTTGTGCATGAACAAAAATCCTAGAAGACAGTATACCAACTATTAATAATGTTCATCCCTGGCTGGTGGGATTATGGAATATTTTTATTTTAAAAATATTTTCCAATGTCTCAAATATTCTTCAATGAGCATATATTATTTTCATCTATTTATATTTGTTTCAGATACTGAATACTTTTTAAAAAGTATTACAGGTGCATCTAAAATCTAACTTTACCTTGTCAGAAACCTATTCTCCTGCTTCTCTCTCAAGAGGTCATCACCATCCTGGAGTTGGTGATGTCTTTATACTTTTATGCCTTTATACTTTTACTATTGATGTATATACTTATCTCTCCATTACATACCAGAATATATTATATAGTAGACATTGTTTTACATCTGTACAAGTATCATCTTATTATGTATGCAATGCTGAAACTTGTTTTTTTCACTTAACATTGTTTTCAAGATATATCCAAATAGATGTTTGTAAACCTGGCACTTTCATTATAATTGATGTACAGTGTTCCACTTTACTAAAATTTACTGCTTCTCCTATTTATGGACATATTGTTTCTACAAATTGTTTTTTCTCACAGAGTTGCAATGAACATCCACCAGAGACTTAAAAGTTTTGTTTTTAGAGCCCTGGCTGGTGGTACAGTGGATAAGGTGCTGGTCTGTGAACCCAAAGGTCATTGGTTCGATTCCATAACAAGGTTGCAAGCCAGGTCTCCAGCCAGGTCCGTGGCTGGAGGCAGGTGAAAAGCAATCATACATTGATGTTTCTCTCCCTGTCTTCCTTCCTCTCTTTCTGGAAATAATAAAATCTTTTTTAAAAAAGAACTACACCTAATAAAACTGCTGGATAGGAGTGTATGTGCATTTCAAACTTTTAAAATATATTGCTCAATTGTCCTCCAATATGAGGTGCCAACTTACAATCCTATTAGCTGTGTACAAGAGTTATTGTTTTACTGTATCCTTGATATTGATGTTGTCAGAACTTTGGTGTCATTCTTGTGGATAGTTATAAACTAAAATTTTACAGTGGTCTTAATTTAAATTTTTCAATACGTTATTAACTATGTTTATTGGCCATTCAAAATTTATCTTCGGTTAATTGCTGATTTTTTCAATGTTGTTTGTTCTTTGTGTTTTTGTCTTTTTCTTATTTTGTAGTACAATTCCCTTTTCAGTATTGTAAACATGAAGTACATTGTAAACATCTCTCCTAGTTTGTGGCACTTTAAACATATTTTGTGGCATCTTACAAGCATGACCTATTTTTAAATTTAATGTACTCAATGTTACCAATCTTTTTCATTTTCTTTTTCTCTCTCTTTTTTTTTTTTTTTTTTTTAGATTTTTAGAGAGAGAGGAAGAGATAGAGAGAAACATCAAAGTGTGGTTGTCTTCCACACGCTCTCAACTAAGGACCTGGTTCAAGACCCAGGCATGTGCCCTGACTGGGGCTCAAACCAGCAACCCTTTGGTTTGCAGGCTGACACTCAATCCACTGAGCCACACCAGCTAGGGCTATATTATTAAGTTTTAAAATATTAACTTCCATTATAATTTTGTTTTAATCTTTGAGTTACTTTGAAATGTATTCCTCTTTAGTTCCAAATTTATGGGTGAGGGTTCTGGAAAGACGGTAGCTTACATGCATTTCCTTGGTTTACTGCAAACCCTTTAGCTAGACCAAGCCCTGCAGCTCCTGGGACCAACTGGAAAACCATGTCTGGAGAGAAGAACAAGAAAGGTGTCACAGGACTGTTTCCTCTCTGGAATAGGTAAGAGTCTTAGAACTAGTGCAGAAATTCCAACTGGCAAGGCACAGAGTACCCTGATTCCGGGGAAAACTTGCCCAGCAGAGAATGTGGTACCCAAGGGAAATGGTGGCACTGACCTACAGAGGCTGCAGGATGTTTGTAGCATCTCCATGACCCCAAGGACTTGTGGAACAGGCATTCTAAGTGTCTTCCCCTAAAATGCTGGGAAAGCTAACATACAGGCTTTCCCCTGGTGTCTTGACAGGTCATCCATCTGCCCACTGCTGTACCGCTGACCCTGACAGTCAGAGAATTCTAAATGTCCCTCTATTCCAGAGTCTGCCATTCTGTAAGGCACTGAAGCAACTATCCTAAGCCCTCAGGAGTTGACCAAGAAGCAATTCAACAAACAAATACAAATATCTAAGGGGGCCTGACAATTGGAAATAAAAATGAAGAGGAAAATTAAGAATAAATCTCTAAAAATAGTGCTGCTAGTAGAGACATAGGAATTTTTAATGCAAATAACAATAAGAGAATTGAAAAATATTAAGTCAGCATATAAAAAAACTTTGTGGAAAAATAATCCAAAAAATTTAAGTGACTTAAAGGTAAAGATGGTTTGTTGTTGAAAATTGAATTAGGGCCCTAGAATACAAAGTAAAAGAAATGTCTCAAGTTGCAAGAAAAAGGAATTTATGAAGGCAGGGATCCAGGGGAGACCTATTATGCAAATAATAGAAATTCCAGAAAAATAAAAAGAAACAGATGGAGACATAACAATAATTAAAAAGCACAGTTAAAAATTCTCTTCGTGAATAAAATCTTTGGTCTGCACATTGAAGTTCCAGGCAAGATTAATAACAAAGATCCACATACATAGTCATATACTGGGAAAACTTCTGTGTGCCAAGGATAAAAGGGGATCATTTAAACTTCTAGAGGGAAGTAACACATTATTTAAAATGAACAAAGACACTGATTAAAGTTTTCATTTGCAACAGTGAAAACGAGAAGATAATGAATTATCTGAGGAAACTACTTAAGAAAACTGGATTGAACAGGGACTTCAATATAGGCGATGCATAAATGGGAAAAACAGTGATGAACAATTAAACTATATACTGAACTATATCTATCTAATTACAACTTTATCTGATAGACTCTAATGATAATAATTAAAATATGGATTTCAAATAATTTTGAAATAGATGAAAATGCTGTAGTAAACAGTCTATTAAAATTTCAGAAGTTGGTGTTTGGAGAAGGGAATGAAGAAGTGCAAGAATTCTACATTTATATTTGAGAAGAGATAAAAGTAAAGAATTAAAATTATTGTAAAAGTCCCTTATTAGAGAGGAATGTCAGAGGCTGCTAGTTGTCTCCCAATATCTGCTATTCTCTTATCCTACAATAATTGAATCCCCAGTTTTTAGCTACACCTAGGTCTACCTAGGAAGTTGCCTTTCCAGGAGGCATTGGCCATTGGACCTGGTTAAGTAGAAAGGATGTGCACAACTTCTCGGTTATGCCCCTCAAGGATCATGGTGCATCTCTCCCTTCTCCTAAATCCTCTTCTCACTAGCTGGAATTCAACATGGTGAGGGGATGGTGTGAATGAGTAACCAACTAAGGAACAACGTAGAAGTCCGTAGAAGTCTTGCTCCTTGAGCTTCTGGAACCATTATGTGAAGCCTGGACTGGTTATGTCACATTAGAGAGAAAAAACATTCCATCTTCTTTAAGCCATATTTATTTTGGATATCTGTTACAGCAGTAAAATTACTATCTTAACACATGGTGTAAGAAAGCTATCAGTGGGGAAGTAGACTATCTTAATAGGATAGACACTTGGTCTGTTTTCATCTGATGCTAGAGGAATACTTACATGTATTTATGAGATTGTGGAAGGGGAGGTAATCATTATTGCTACAATAAAGAGCAGTAAAATGTCTAAATAACCAAAGGGGAAAAATTACTAGCAATTTAGTAAAACCAGAAAAATAAGGGGAAAGAGAAAAGTAAATAAAAAGTAATAAACATAAAACTAAAGTATAAAATCAAGTATCTCTGTAGTTAAATTGAATATATAAAGAGGGAATGGTCCCCCAACAAGAACAGAGATGATGTAATTAAGGTGTTAGGTGGGTCTGCAGTCCCACCTGAGGTTTGACTGGAGTGACTGGCTTCACCCACACAGTTGTTGGCAGCAGTGGGGTCTCACAGAAACGTTGAACTGACAGCCTTAGTTTCTCACTGGCTGCTGACCAGAGGTTCCCTCAGTCCCTTGCCCTGTGAGCAGCCCACAAGGTGGGCCATGGCGTGCATCAGAGCGCATAAACCAGACAGCAAGAGAGCTAGCAAGGTAGAAGCCAGAGTTGCTTTGCAACCTGATCTCAGAAGTGACATCCATTATTTCTGCCCTATTCTATTCGTTAAAAGAAACAAGTCACTAGGTCCAGCCGACACATAAGGAGAACGGGTTACACGAGGGCATAAATACCAGGAACGGAGAGCATTGGGAGTCACCGTTGTGTGGAAAAAACTACTTTTAAACTATTGTTGGAAACAGCCACTTTGGAAAGCAACAGCGTTCAGCCTGTCTGAATAAGCATGACCAACTTACCTTGGTGGGCCAAGTTCTTAGTTTAAAAGCTGCAAGCCCTACATTCTACCTTCTGGCTCCCACTTCAGGTGAAGCTATTTTAGACTCCCTTACCCTGAAGGATGCATATCCCCTACAGATATTGCCCGTTTCTAGGCCCAGTCACCAAACTGCCATTTAGAGTCTACTTTTTATTATGTGTTTCAACAGCTAAGCATGAAGGTAATTGTCTTTGTTTTTCTGTGCAGCAAGAATCTATAATTTTCTCATTTTATACTTTATCCCTCAGCCTTGTTTTGATGCATTGAAAAATAGGGGAAGCATTACTTTATAATAAACCTCACAGACCTTACCAAGATGACAGGTTATATTATACTCCTATAATTAGAAAAATATATAATTGATTTAAAGATCAATATAATACAAATGTATATGCACCAAATGTTCATTTTCAGTTATGTAAAAGCTATTCACAGCAAAAAAATAAATAAACCACATTAACATTAGTTGCTCTAATAGGTAGTATCTGGGGAAAGTATTTTATAATTTTTTCCTAGAACAGTTCATTCAATTCTATGAGAACATGAACCAATTTTAAAATACCAGAAGTAAAAATAAACTATACTAGTAGCTATGTTAATAATCGTTATGCTAAAAAATTATACTAATCCAACAGGACTTCCTAATGGGTACAGTTAGTTAAGAGATATTGAAAATGAGAGGTTCTAAGATGGCAACAGAGTAGAGAGCAGTGCTGATGGTGTTCTTGAGTGCCGAAGCAGCTAAAGGACAGGATAAGGAGCGTGAGACGTCTTCAGGACCCTGGGGATTGGAACGGGCAGCATCTGGACACAGGGGAGCAGAGCCCAGAGGCAGAGGAGGCCAGCAGGACAGTAGGTGAGGCGTTCCCGACCGACGGCTCTGGGCAGGGGCGGCTCTGGGCAGGGGCGGCTCTGCCCAGAGGGGCGCGTTTGACTGGGGCCAGTTCCGGGCTCCCTGGTGACTGGAAGTCTCAGCAGTGAAGTGTGGGCGGCGAGGGCAAACGCCATAGGGAACACGGAATTGAACTCTTGCAGGGGAGGGACTGTGTGAGAGACTCACTCCGGCAACAGGGAGAGGAGGCTCCGCGCACGTGGCTAGAGGCGGAGGAGAAGAGTCCTGCGGGAAGCCAGAGCGGGGGAGCGGGAAGTGCACCAGCGGGGCGGCGAGAGGGCCGAAAACGGAGCTTCTGGGCCACCGGGGAAACAGCAGCTAGAAGCCCCTGTGAGGGGGGAGGCCCAGCCCTGCGCAACCACACAGGCCCCCAGGCTCCGCAGGAAACAAAGCGGCGAGCCAGCGAGCTGGGAACTAGTGGCGGGGGTAACTGACCCGCCATTGCCGGAGACAAGGCCGCACCGCCCACGCCTGGGAGGGGCTCATCACAGAGGCCGCATAAAGGACTCCGCAGAGAGCTGACTGGCTTGGGGGCATGGTGCCCGCCCCGGAAGGGCAGGACAGTGTAGGCGGACCCCGGACAGTGTTGACGGACAGGGGCAGCCTCCTCCCGGAACTGCGGGGGCAGGGCCAGTCGTCACAGGGACCTGCAAAATTGCCGCTGCCCTGAGGGGGTGCTGGGTGCTCATCACGGGCAGGAACCTCCTCCAGGAGTGGGAGGGGGCACCCTGCGGGCTCCAGAACACCAGCAGCCCTAAAACCCAGCCAGGCTGTGGAAGGCCCAGCCTACCTGGGGGTGGATACTCAGAATCAGCCCTGACTGTGACAATCAGAGGCCCTGCCACACGCCAAGACCGGCTAGAATATAGACTATGGATTGTAAAGTCCTGACCAAGAAAAAGAGGCAGCCTCAGGAAAGGGATTGCTGCCAATCTCAAGCAACTGAGTTATATACCGAGAGCAATATTAACTATTAATCCCCAACGTATCCTTTGCAAAAGTTACTTCTCACATATTCTTAATCCTCCCCATACCTCAATCCACCTAAATACCCAAGACCCTGCCCCTACTCTCGAATTAAAGTCTACTCACTCTGTGGCTATAACACATTCCCAGTCCTCAATCTAAGTATTCCTCCCTTCCCCAGCCTTTCTAAACCCATTCTTTATTCTTTTCTTCATTCCTTTTTTTTTTTTTTTTTAATTTTTTCTTTTTCTTTTCTTCCTGGTAAAGCCCACAGGTTCTGGCTCCACCTGGACCAATCAGAAATCATAAAGGGGGAACAGACACCTAAACCCCTCTGTATTAATATTGATTTCTCTTTGTCTTGTGACTTTCTCCCACCCACTTTTCTTTCTTTCTTTCTTTCTTTCTTTTTTTCTTCTTTCTTTTCTCCCTGATAAAACCCACTGGTCCTGGCTCCACCTGGACCAAACAGAGATCCTAAAGGGTGAACAGACAGCAAAAACCTTTCTTTATTAATATTGATTTCAATTTCTCTTGTGACTTTCTCCCTTTTTTTCTTTCTTTTTTTCCCCTCTGCTAAAAGCCTTCAGGTCCAGGCTCCATCTGGACCAGTCAGGGATTATTAAGGGTGAATAGCCATCTAAACCCTTTCTTATTATTATTATTATCGTTTTTATTTCTTTTTTCCTTTTGAATTTTTTTTTGTTTTTGTTTTGTTTGGTTTGGTTTTTTGTTTTGTTTTGTTTTTTTTTAATTTGTTTGTTTGTTTTTGTTTTTGTTTCTGCTAAAAGCCCACAGGCCCAGAATACAACCAGACAGCCCAAACAAAGGACACACCAAGAACAGCAACTGGAGAAAATCTGGGAGACGGCAACACTGAACTCCACAAATCTCCTATCACAGAAGGGTGCTCAACTAAGGCAAGGAAGCAAAGCAGGTTAACCCAAAGAAAGAACAAAAATAAATAAATAAAAAGCAAGCAAGAACAGACACCCAAAATGGGGGAAAAAAGAATCAGTCCATCACCAAAAGGAAAGGAAGAATCCCCAGAAAGAACACAAAATGAAACAGAGGCACCTGGAATATCAGATAAGGAATTCAAAAGGATGATGATAGAGAAGCTCAGTGAGCTCAGCCACATCAAAGAAAACTGTAAACAACTCCAGGAGAACTAAAAAGAACTCCAGGGAAATTACAAAGAACTCCAGGGGAATTACAAAGAAGGGAAGTTACAAGGAACTTACTGAGAACTACAACAGCATGAAAAAGGACATGGAAACTATCAATAAGTGCCAGGAGGAAATGAAGAATACAATTTCTGAATTGAAGAATACAGTAGAAGGAATCAACAGTAGGCTAGAGGAAGCAGAGGACCGGATCAGCGAGTTGGAGGATAATG